>WPDH01000558.1:0-51110 GCA_019137255.1 Corinectria fuckeliana | reverse complement strand
ATGACTAGAAATCATATCTCCTCGGAGGCGTCTGTTCGAATCAGGCCTGTGTCGACGTATTTTGTTTTTGTTGCTTTGAACAACTTCTATCATAAAGATTTCTGAACGGCTGAGATACTTGCCAGTTATTTTTTAATAGCACGAAGGAAACGCTGTATAGTAACTCGGAGAGATTGGACTTGGCTGGGCTTGTGTCGTGTGAGCGAGATGAGGGGAATGAGGAGGAATGTTTTAACATTTTATATGCACGGCAACGGTGATAGACATTCGAGGCTGCGGCCACAGCTGCGCGGTCGAATACAGAAAGCTCAATTAATAAACTTGTGCACACTGAATCCGATAATTTCCATGCGAAGTAATTTCTTAAGTGTATTGTTCCTGCAGAGGCAAAGACAACCTCTCACAGCGGGTGGCCTATCGATAAGCTCGTAGGCTTGACTGGCGCGTCTTTCGCCAACGCGTTGCCCTGGGATCCTGACCAGTGCGATGCAGCGCCAGGCAAATGCGTTAGCGGACTCATTAGCGGACTTGCCAATCGCCACTGAGGTCGCGCGGGTGCTTGCAGCAGGCTGTTGTCAAGGAGGAGTGACAGTGAGTACCAGTACCCAAGGACCCAAGGTAGTGGAGGCCACGCCCCCCCCGCGGGTGCTTTTTCGGCGCTTGTTGGCCGCAAGTAAACACAAACAACATAGGAATAATTTGCACAAGTCACCATCATCGCAACCACGGCTTCCACTTCCCGCAAACCTTACGGCTGCACACACATTCCCTCCCCTCTGCATCTGCATCTGTCGTCCCATGGCCAGTTTCCAGTGACACAGCCTTTGTCTGCCGGCTGCACCGATTCTCCCTCTCGCTCTCCCTTACTGCTGCTCTCCCTCCCCTTCCCTTAGCCTTTAGGCTTCTCCCGCCCGCCGCGTCTCTAATTCGAATTTCCAACAAACAACCCCGCCCTCGTGTCCGAGGTCCCCTTGCTGACCGATCCCACTTTCACCCCCCCCCACCTTCGACATCGAGTTCGACGACGAGGAGGACTTCGACGACGACGGCTGCTACGACGACGACTACGACGACGATATTCCGTCCATCGCGGTACCTCGACGACCTTCGGCGGCGCGACTTCGTGCTCAGACCCGTCTTGCGGATCATTGGATCGGCCTCCCCGTTCTGCGTCCTGTTTCGATCCTCCCTCTCCCGCCACCTCTCCCGCCATGGAGAACTATCAGAAGTTGGAAAAGATTGGCGAAGGTGCGTCATACTTTGAATCCTATGTGCCCCAAGTTGCTATACACCTTGGTCCATTGCTTGTTGTTGGAGTCGCCCCTTGTCCATCGACAAACCTCACCGCTGCCCCCTTCATGCTAATCACATCATCGCTCTATAGGGACATACGGTGTCGTCTACAAGGCCCGAGACCTCGCCAACAGCGGCCGCATCGTCGCCCTCAAGAAGATCCGTCTCGAAGCTGAAGATGAGGGTGTTCCCAGTACGGCGATTCGTGAAATCTCCCTCCTCAAGGAGATGCGAGACCCCAACATCGTCCGCCTGCTAAACATCGTCCACGCGGACGGCCATAAGCTGTACCTCGTCTTCGAGTTTCTCGACCTCGATCTCAAGAAGTACATGGAGTCGCTGCCCGTCAGTGACGGTGGCCGTGGCAAGGCCCTGCCCGAGGGTGCGTCTGTGCACCTGATGCACCTTGGTCTTGGCGACATGGTGGTTCGCAAGTTCATGATGCAGCTTTGCGACGGAATCAAGTACTGCCACTCCCACCGCGTCCTCCACCGCGACTTGAAGCCTCAGAACCTACTTATCGACAAGGACGGCAATCTAAAGCTGGCCGATTTCGGTCTCGCACGCGCCTTCGGGGTGCCCTTGCGCACCTACACTCACGAGGTCGTCACGCTATGGTACCGAGCTCCCGAGATTCTGCTTGGTGGGAGACAGTACTCAACGGGCGTTGACATGTGGTCGGTGGGCTGCATCTTTGCCGAGATGTGTACTCGCAAGCCGCTCTTCCCTGGCGATTCGGAGATTGATGAAATCTTCAAGATCTTCCGGTAAGTTGGCATGGTGCTCAGATGCTACTCCTCGCAACTGCGGCTGATAGTAATACACAGCACCCTTGGAACACCCGGAGAAGACTTGTGGCCCGGCGTCACCTCGTACCCCGACTTCAAGGCATCATTCCCCAAGTGGCAGCGTGACATGAACGCCTTGCTTTGCCACAACCTCGACGACCAAGGCCTCGATCTTCTGGAGATGATGCTCATCTACGACCCGGCTGGACGTATTTCGGCAAAGCAAGCGTGCAACCACCCTTACTTTGAGGACTACCTGGCAGAGCAGCAGGTGGCGACTGGGCGTGCGAATGGATATTATCACTAGAAGGGGTACAGAGGTCCGTTCCCGACGGCACGCTAAGTGTCTCCCGCTCAGCAGGTGAGCTGGTGAAAGAAAGTATCCTTTGAAACTCCCTTTCAGGATACAAAGGGAACCTCCATATCTTGGCCATGAGAAGGAGGTTCCGTGATTGATATTGACATGGCCACGGAAATACCGAGATAGACGGGCAGATATACGCAGCGGCATCGCAGTATAGGACATCTACCGGGGAGGGTTGCTTCGCTTTACCTATTTTTCTTGGGAGCCTTCCGCACACCCTCTTGTCAACACCACCCGTGTTAAACGGCAACCGTTGGCCAAGGAAGCCGAAGGTGGTCTGGATCGGTAGCACATCTTGATGGATTGGGATGGCATCGTGGAATGCAGTGGAACAACCGACGCCAACAAGGCGGACCGGTCGGAAACACAGGTGGATGACAGAGTAAGGGGGTTGGGGCAAGGCTGGCACGACTCTGTGGGATGGTGGCATTTCCTTTTGTTTGGTTCGTGTACAGAGTAGACAGGGCACAAAAATGGTCTGGTTCCCCAACAAGGTAGGGTAGGGTAATGGATGACCTCAAAACTAGCTGCGGCGATGAAGTAGCCCACGACTGTAGCCAACAAGCCAACCGAGTCAGGCATAATGTCGCCCTGTGCTGCCAGCCTAGTGAGGACCAACGGTTCGCAACCAACAAGCGGCAAGTGTCGACGAACAGAGCGGCCACGAGGGTCGTATATGACAAGCTGAAAGTTGAGCTTTACACCGCCCCTTGGCGGATTGTTTGAACACGAGCTATGCTATTGCAATCATGTTGTCTGGCATCACGGTGCCGAGATGTGATGTGCTGCTAACGATGTGAGGACCAACGATATACAAATTGACAAGCAGCATGTTCCAACAGGCCGCCGACGATGACCGCACATGACGAGCTGCGGACTGATATTCACTGCCCCCATACTGCACGAGGCATCACATCGACGCAGTCCGGAGCATGGTGCCGAGACGGGATGTGATGCTAGCCAAGTGTGGACCAGCGTCACAACCAACGAAGCAGTTTGTCCCAACGGGCCAACGACTACTGCATATGACAAGCCGTGGACTGATCTTCGCTCTGCGCACCAAACCAAAGGGCTGGGCAACGAGGCTGAGTGAGCTAGAGTCGAATATCATCCATCTTGCTAGCTTAACGAGGACCAACATGTTACAACCAACAAGCCAACGGGCCAACGAAGGCCGCACATGGCAAGCTGCAGACTGATCTTTATATCCTGCCTACCAGACTGCTGGGACATGAGGCTGAGAGTCGGAACCAAGGAGTCGGGTTCTTTGCGGCCGATTCGAGCGGCCGCCATCCTTCGTGTCTTCGTCTTGGTGTTGGGCCTCTCAGGATGCGCCATGGCTGGTTCGGAAATCCTACAACGCGACCTGTAAGTTACTTGTCCAAGTCCAAGCGCCCGTTTCGAAGCAAGATTAAAGGAAGGCTACTACTTTTCACAATTGTCTATAAACACGACGTTCTATACTTGGAGCTCTACGGCCCCGGTGCGAAGCGCCCATCGAATGATGCCGTTGGTGATGGCGGTAAGCGCCCGTAGTGCGGTCCTCGCGCTGTGTCTCTGCATCCTTGATTACTTACATGGTAATCTACATCGCGCACGAAGCACGGAGTACAAGGGACGAGCCTCCTGCACACACGTACGAAGTACCTTTGCGATCTATTCTTGTTCGTAGGCGCACGGGTTGGGAGATTGAAGGGCAGGGGTGCGTGTGGTTGGTTGCTGAAACGCGGCGCTTGGGGTGGGTGTTTGTTTACTTAGACGCTGGGATGGGCTGGGCGGGTTTCGAGGTTTCCAGATATGGAATTTAAATGGAGGTTATCCTAACTAGGATGCTCAGGTGTTTGAGAGTCGACGATGACGGGTTGGAGGATTGCTGGCTTCGTTCGGCATGGAATATGTCGGGAGGCAACCCGGCGGGCATGAAGCAGCTAAGCGCCCGTCTCCAAAAATATACCACGAAGCAATTCTACTCTCGACTGTTTTCTCTCTCTCTCTCTCTCCCCATTCTAGAAGCCGCCGTACTGACTAACGTCATTGTATCCCCCCGGACAATATGAACCCCGACACTGCTGAAGAAAGAAAAAAGGATCCGGAGCTACTGCACCCTGTGTTTCGAGGTACGCTCCGTCGGGGCGGCGGTGCAAGAAAACGGCATGTCCCTCTCGGCGTGTCCCGAGGGCCGAAGTGGGGCCTTTCTTTTTGCTGTCGTCGGGTGGAGCGTTGGCGGCTCTCCTCTGGAGGCAGCCGGCGGGCCGACCGAGGGGGAGAAAGGAGATGGTCCGGCCGAGAATGGGCTTTGGAGAGAAGGATTGGACCATGTCGGGTTCCTCGACGGTACGTATTGCGATCTTGAAAAGCCGAGATCAACACTGTTCTGTCAGGGCTGTCAGCACTCAATTCAGTGCGTCGTGGGGGTGAAGCACTTCGTTGACTACAGCCACGCAAGATCTGACTGCATGCACCGGTATCGCAAGGAAGACTCGAGCAACAAGACTCATCTCAACAATCCACAATCAGCCCGTTGAGCCAACATGTGGAGTTGGCTAGTAGTTCTGAACTTCCCCGCATGATGCCCTGAAGCACGAGCACACACCGTCGTGAGCAAGCACGCGGACCGGTCATGAGGCCGAGCCCAAGACGGAGCCATCCCTCCCCGGCCTGGGGCATTTCCCCATTAGTAGATAGCTACGCTGCAACGGGGTGGCTGGCGATGCTGGTCGTGATGGTCACCCTTGGTCATGGATAAGTAGAGGACAACAAGGATGAAAGACAGGCAGACAGCCACGGCGGTCACTTGACTTGGTGTTCTTGTGTCCTGTGGAGATCTGCACTAAGGGACTAGGACTAGGTAGGGAGGGAGGTGGCCCCTGGAGCAACCCTTATTCGCAGCCTTATCGACCATCTCTCATTCGATTAGCCTTATCCCCTCTGCTTGGGATGGATGACACCGGCGTGCTGGCCCTTTCTGTCCGTGGACGAATAGCAAGGCCAATCTACGGGCCATGAAACACGCCGCCCATTGTAAGTGACAGACTCGGCCGCATCAACCGAGTCGACTTGCTCAGAGGAGAGTAGCAGCGCATGATAATAGCGCACGCTTTACGGTCGTGCAGTGAGTGTCCTGCCGTGTTGGTTTCTTTGCAGAGGCGGTGACTCGTTTGATGGCCTCCCTCAGCAGATTCGCCGATCGGTCGTCGCTGCGCCAGACCGTTGCGCGTTGCGGCGGCGCTGCAACTCTATAAAAAAAACCCTTTCGATAGATTAGGTAGGTAGGTAGCTAGCTTACTACGCAATCCATTGTTGAAATGCTGCTGCGGCCTACTTCGTACTCGGGGAGTTTCGCTTCGTATCGAGGCCACTTTTGCTTGCGGCCAACAAATTCGTCCTCCTCTTGTCGTCATAGTCCGCGTGGCCGCCTTGCCACTAGCCACACCAGGGGGTTGGGCTCTCCCCCGCCTCAGCCACACCCTGCCCGCGTAACAAGGGATGGAAAGAGAGAGAGGGAGACAGAGCCGAGGCAACGGAGCTTGCCCGGCCGCGCACCGCCGCCGAACGACTTGGGTTCGTCGGTCGTCGCCATGCAAAGAAGGTGGCCGTGCAAATGCCACCTGGGCTCCTTGATTTTCCCACATTCTTGTTATTGAGTTTCTGTTCGAATGCTCAATGACATATCCTGGGATAAAAAAAAAAGCGGTACGCATTAGATAGGTAGCTATCAGGGATGCGACAGAACAAGTCAGTCCCTGTCCGCACCGGACTTGGTCTAAACGGGAACGGCCAATCGCCGTCTGCGGACCGGCGTCCGGCTGGGAGGTGGGAGGGCGAATCCGGGGAGGAGGGCGGCCCTACGCCGGGTTAGGGAAGGACGGAATACGAAGGGCTGCAGGGGATTTCTCGCCCCTCTTCCATGGCTGCATGGCTTTCTCGTTTGCTTTCGGCAGGGCCTCAGGGGTTAGGGGTTGGAAAATGGAGAACCAATGCCTGTACATAGTACCTAGCATGTAGGCCTATCTAATTGTTTAGTTCGTTTAGGTTGATGGAGGATGGACGGGTTGCTAGATGCCTATTGGAGTCGTTGATGGATAGATTTTAGTCTATTTGTAACGCAACACGCCCTTTTTTTGGGGGGCACGACATCGAGTCAAGTGTCCAGGTCAAGGCCGGGGCGGTGAAGCGGAGTGAGATGCACCAGCTGCCAAAGGACTTAAGTGACATGGATGCAGCGAGGAGATGGATATGATTTTCTTTTCCTTTCTGTCCGTAAAACACCGGGCCCAGCTCTCCGAACCGAGTCCAGTCATCATCCTTCAGCCTCGGGTTTCTCTCTCCTTTTTCTGGAAAGAACGAAGCAAAGCCAGACAGCATCCATCGGGAGATGTAGTAGACGAGCAAAAGCATCCGGAGATCCGTCCCCGGGACAAGAAACTAATCACCACAGAGTGGAGTAACGATGTCTTGTGGCTGGCGGCCGGACACGGCGAGGTTCCACTATACGGGGCCCCCTAAGTCTCCAGGCGTCTGGACTCTGGGACTGGGCTGGACTCGGTGCTCACTAAGGACCAAGCGCGGGCCGGATCATGGCCGAACGCTAAAATCTCCATTGCCAAGATCCGGCATTGGACGAAGGGGCACCATGCATTTGCAGACGGATCGAGAGACCTGGTTCAGTTGGCATGCAGTTGTTGACTAATAAATCTGTTTGATTCAACCCATTGGCAATTGATCACGATGCTCATTGCCAGACCCATCACCAGAGAGAGTCGCTTCCATGTTCCCGGCCATGGTGAAAGCCATCAGCCGGCATTCCACAGTCCACTCGCCCACCCCGTACACACCTTGACATGCGTGACCACACCCATCCTGCCCGCCCGCCCTCCCATCCAAATGCTGCCCGCCCTCCCCATTCCCCAAACGGGCTGCTCCCGAGGTGCTAGTGGCCTTCTTCCGACGAGCTGGGCAGCCCAGGACGTGGGTGTGTGGGTGTCGTGCAGGGCGGAAAGGGAGGCTTGGCTTGCCTGCTTCTTATCCCCGAGACAGGTGGTGGGGAAGGCACTTTTATTACTCTACGGTGATGAATGGGAAGGGAGTAGAAAGTGAGACAAATTGTTCCATGAAAGCCCGTATACGTACACACATACATCGTATGTGCGGGCGCGGGGCGGGTGAGTGGGAAGGGGGAGGGGGCCGCAGACGGTGGTCCGGGCCGTGGTTGTGACGCGGGTATCGAGAGGGATCGAATGCTGGGATTCCACGGGGTTGGCGAGGGACGATGCGACGACTGCTGCCACGGAGCTGTGAATCGCTGGACTAGGCGGGACACATTCTAACAACCCAGACTTCAAAAAGACCAGACGAGACAGGTCCAGACCGAAGCAGCAGCAAACAATGGCAATCAAACGCGAGGCATCCGGATCAGTGAAGGCTCTCATCCCTGGCTGACAGGCTTGGCTCGACTGGCTTGGATGAATGACCTGCAGCATGGCCGGGGTCCCGTTGGATCGTGATTGATAGGTAGATCACCAATCGATGCTTTCGAGACAGGGGTCGCTCGTTTTAGCGTGCTCCCCCCGTTCTCACCCTGGACCCCCGGTTTCTGGATCCCCTCCCCCGGGCCAACTCAAGCCGATCAAGCCTCCTCTCCCAATCCATCTGAAGCTATCGAGTGTCAACCCAGCTCGGTCGCGATAAACTCATCCATGGAAGTTTGTTTTGTGTAGGTTTTTTTTTCTTTCTTCTTTCTGGCAGTTCCGGCTGCAAAGCTTCCTCTGTTTTTTTTTTTGGCTTTCTCCCAACCGGGCGGGCTCCTGTTGTGGATTAGACTCGACCGGGCCTTCCAACGACCCGCTGTTCGGTTTCCCGGGCGGCGCGCTGGAATGTGACAACGGGAGAACGCGCAACGCCCACTTCCCTTGCCTTTCTGCCCGTATAGCCGGCCCTCTGGGCTCTGGGCCCTTGCGTAAGTTATTTGATATCTAGAGTTGCCGCTTTTACGCTTTCGGGCAGCTATCGGTTCCGGGGGGGGGACGTGGACATGCAAGGCTGCCGCCACAGCAGCCTGAGCTTTCGGTAGAGCGTGAACTTGGGCTGCGATGCGATGCGCTGGACTCGGGGGTTGACTCCTTGATCGAGCTTGGATACGGCTGGCTTGAGCTGCTCGCGGGCTGGCTGATGCGAGGGGGACTGGTCTTCATCAGCTCACTGCTGATGACTGTGGGTTTGGATCTTAAGCGCAGTGGATGCGTGTGATGACCATTGATGAGTGAGTCGGCATCGCGTGCTGTTCCGGCTCGATCTCGTTTCACGGCGGGCGACGCGATCCATGTAAGCGAGAAAAAAAAGCAACGACCTCGACGGCAACAAGGGCGGCTTACAAGCAGGTCTCAGGCACAAGCGACCATTGTGCTTGGATCGAATCTCAGCCACGGGCCGGTCATTGCTAGAATGGCTTTGTTCAGCCCGTCATTGTTTCCTTCGTCCTTGGCTTGGTTCACTTTGCTTCGTCCGTCTGTGTGTTTCTCCTTGCTGCTGCGACAGCAATCATGGTGCTACCCCTGCGTCACGGCCGCATGCAAGATTGAGTGGTCTGCGAGTCGTCATGCCTTGGACGCAGCACAGCGGCAGCACAGGCCGGTCTTCCGGGTCGCGCACCCACGTCGATCGCCTGTCCGTGTTGAGACGGCGTTGTACGAAAACGAAACGGACCGGAAATTGAGGCATTGTTGTTGCTGCTGTTGCTGTTGCTGTAATGAAGGAGGACGGACCGCAGAAACAACGGTACCCGCGCGGATAGAAACAGGCGGATTAGGCTGCGGGAGGGGAACTGTGACCAGGTCGGCCCGCCTGTGGCAGTAAAAAAAGCGGAAACAAATCCTTCATTCATGCTCCATGACAATGACAACGTCGTCGGTGGCTCTGTGCTTTTTTGTTTGTTTGTTGCCCCCGTCCGTATCTATGCGAGCCGTCGCGCGTAGAGAGTAAAAAAAGAACGAGACGAGCGCCTATGTGCAGCGGGCAGACGTGCACGGTGCTGTGTCCGTACAGTACGCAGCACTACCCTGGCCTACGTAGTAATTTCGTCCGTTCTGGGGTGTTTGCATGCCTTGTTCTTGGCTTTCAGTGAGAGTCGAGTCGAGGCAGTGGTTCGTCGTCGGTTCATCGACAGCCTGACAAGGGAGACCCGTCTGAACGGCCTTTGACAGCACAGCCTCCCCCCGCCCCCCGACGAGCGTCAAACACGCCGTCTAATCCAGATCCGGAAGGGGAAGGAAGCCTAGGGAGAGGCGTTTGGTGTTCCGTTTGTCTGGCACCGGAGCGCCGCAGTTGATTGGACAAGCGGCGCAAGTGAGGGCATCAAGAAGGCGGTTTCAAGTGTCAAGGCGCCACAGCCAATCAAGGCCGCCGAGCCGCCCAAGAGCTGTAACCGCAGCGGCAAAGGCCAAAAAACCCCTGGGCATGGACAAAACAGGGGACGGGAGGGGTCCTGTAGCCTATCGACTCCTCGAGTTGCAGCCCGGCCGGCGATGCGACGGCGCGACTGGAGGAGAGGCTTCACTCTGGCATCTGGCATCTGGATGCCGTTCAACGAGTGGCATTCAATCGCCCTCGCCCTCGCCCTCCCCCTGTAACTTGGTCTGCGCTGGCGGTGCGTTGCGTGGTCTGCGTCCCTCGTTCCATCTCTTTGGAGACGAGATGGTCCACGGCCGAAGAAGGGCGCGAATGGGAGGGCGGTTCAGCAGGAATCCCAATACAATACAAAGTCATGCCCTCGTCGTGGCCAACTCTCTTACTTTCCCGCCCTTCCAATCTCGACAAGCTCATCCCATCCCTCCACATCACGCATCCTCCGCCTGTTTTTTTTTCCTTTCCCGATTCGATTCTTTGGAATCCCCCGCCGGTGACTTTATTGACTCCAAGGGGCGCCCCCCTCGTTTGCTTTCGTTCTCGATAACACCAAACCGTCTTCGTCTTTCGTCTACGCCACGCCCTTCTTCCGCATACCTCTGGCAGGTTTTTCTTCCATCCGCCGCGAAACCCCTTTGAAACGAATCGACGTCGACCAACCTTGCTGCTTTCTGTCTCCGTGGTGCTGGTCACTCCCTCGTTGTGCTATTTTTTTCATTGCCCCCCATCCCCTGCCTTGCTGGGATCTAGAGACGAGCAAGCCTCTTTCTCTCCTTGACTCCCTCCCTCCCTTTGTATTTGGCTATCAATTCCAGTCAATACATCCCTCCCCTCCCCTGCTGCGGTTTTCGTTCTATCGATTTGCCCGGCTCCAACGGTCGACAACCCCTTCAACAAGCTGGCCTTGATCAATCATTTATAAAACTCGTCGGGACTCGCAGTCAACTCTTGTGTGTTTTCAGCCAGCATCACCAACACCAGCATCAGCATCAGCGTCAGCCATCTTTAGCCCCCGCAAACGCCTCAATTCCAGTTCTCCAACTCACCTGTCGGCACCACCGCCCATTGCACCAACATCTCAGATCTGGTCCGCCCATCCACGATCTACACCCCGCTCCTCGCTGTTTGCCGCCAAAAGTTAAAGAGCTATTTCACAACCAGCTCTCTCCGGCCCCAGACCAAACCGGAAGCTTAATTCTTGTTCTGTGCACGTTCACCTAATCTATTCCCTGACCGGATTGTACGGAAGGCCTCGACCCCGTTTGGATCTCGTCAATCCCGCTTCCCGCACTCGCTCCGGACCCGGCGGATAGCCGATTACACCCGCAACATCCATCGCAAATACACCGGCCCTTGCACGACAACGCAAGCAAGCAAGCAAATCATCCCTTTTTGAATATTTTGTCTTTCGTCTTTCGTCTCGTTCTCGGCACTCCGGGCGCCTCGCGAAACCACCTCACTCGTCCCAAAACCCGAAAGCGAAACCGCTGAAACGCCTTGGAACCATCCACGTACGCCAGCCACGGCAACGCACGCAACAACGCACGCACTGCGACGCAAGAGAAACGCAACACCAAGGCCCAAGCCACCGCGAAGCATCTCAGCGACCTTCGCCCACTCAGGCTCTCTCTAGCGACCGAGACACTCAATCACCCACTTACGCAACGCCCCCTTCCTTCGCCACCGTACCCCTCCCCGTGTCTCTCGGCCTGTAAGTGGTGGTCCCTCCCTAAGAGCCCACTGAATGAATCGCCAACTGACTGTCCAGCGCCACTTCCAGACCCAAACCAGCCCAGCCCAGCCCGCGCTCTAGGAACCTCCACCGGAAAGGAAACTAGCCATCACCCCCCCTGTCGGACTTCCCAGACCCGCTGGACCCGCTCCCCACCACACTGCAAGCCCACTGCAAGCCCACTGCAAGCCCACTAAAACAGTGTCCACCACGGCACCTCCAGCACCCCTGCCCGCCTGTGAGTTACCCCCCCCCCTGCAAGCAAGCCAGCCTGTGGCACCGCACCGCTCCTGGTGGACTCAGCCTCATGGCCCCTCCCCCAAACGTCACCCACTGACGACTCAACAGGACAACAGCCAAGGTCACTTGTCCTAAACGAGGCACATGAGCGTCCGTCTGTTTTGTGTCTGATATATCAAGCCTCGCGCCCCCGTCATACCCTCCCTCCCCTTGTTGTCACCAGTTCAAGCTCTTGGCTTTTGCATTAAGCCTTATATACCCTTCCACCTTCTCTCATCCCAAAGGAGCCTTGGCGGTCCCAGCAGTCTACCCCCTTCCCACTTACACGTCGGGTTGATCCCAACTACCCTTAATACACCACCGCCAATCTCTCCTCCACCACATCCACACTGCACCTCCGCAATGGATTACTCGAGATACCTCACCATGGACGAGCTCAACAAGACTGCTCTCGAGCAGTTCGTCTACCAACCCGTCGGCCGCGACATGATCGCCTACCTCGCCGAAGCGGCCAACAACGTCATCTCCTGCGACACCTCCCTCATGCCTCCCGCACCTGTCGACTCCCGGAACATGCCTCCGTCGCCCCCGCGGAGTCCCGAGCCCCGTACCGTCCGCTCCGAGGACGGCGGCCTTCCGACTCTCGAGGAGTTCATCACCCAGCTCGTTGTCTCCTCCAACGTCCAGGTCCCCACTTTGATGTCGACCCTCGTCTACCTCACCCGCCTCAAGTCAAAGCTCCAGCCCATGGCCCGCGGTCTGCGATGTACTACCCACCGCATCTTTCTCGCTGCCCTCATCCTTGCTGCCAAGTACCTCAACGATAGCTCTCCTAAGAACAAGCACTGGGCCAACTATTCACACATCAACACCGAGGTGTACAGCTTCGGCTTCAGCCGCACCGAGGTGAACCTCATGGAGAAGCAGCTCCTCTTTCTGCTCGAGTGGGACCTCCGCATCACCGAGGAGGACCTCTACCGCGAGCTAGACGACTTCCTCGAGCCCCTCCGCCACAAGGTCGCCGAGCGCCACGCCAAGAAGATGCGCCACCGCGAGGAGAAGCTTCGCCAGCAACAGCTCTACGCCGCCTCTACTCGATACCCCAGCCCTCCCGCGTCCCGTGGCCAATCACGCTCCCGGCAGGCGACCCCCGAGCACACTCGCGCCCACTCGGACACCCGAACCATCAGCAGCGGCCCCATCACCCCTCCCGGCCTCACCTACAGCAGCTCTGCCAGCTCATACGCCTCCTCCACCACCTCCAGCCGAGTCTACTCGCGTGCAACCACGCCGCTCGACTCGGAGCAGGAAGCCTCTTACCTCTACGAGACCCAGCAATGCAGCCTGTACGACTCGCCCGTGCAGATCGTCGCCGACGTCGACTACCCCAAGGCGCGCGGCGCCGCCGGCCGCATGCTCCCCTACGAGATCTCGGCCGACGAGTACCAGCAGTATCAGATGCACGAGAGCCAGAGCAAGAAGCAGCGCCCTTCAAAGCGCGGCATGTGGGGACGTCTCCTTGGTGGTTCCGTCGCTGTGCGATAGGCAACCATGGTTTCACGCTTGGGCACACTATTATGCATATCCTTGGCGTTCACGGACCAATGTTGGCATCGAATTCGCATCTCTTCGAAAAAGAAGTTGGCATGGCGTTTGTTGCTCTTTTCGCCTTTGCTTTTACTAGAAACTAAGATACACCACTGGGGAGAGGGGCGGAGAGAGACCCTCGAAGCATTTCATTTGTCCTTGTGGCGTTTTCTTTACTATTACGCTCGTGTTATATTTTTTCCTTACATCTACTGTACTCTCTACGGCTTCCGAGAAGGAAACTGGCGTCACGGATTTACATGTTAATGCATCGGAGGCACGGAGGGCGTGCAGACGGGGGCAAGAGGAGGGAGCATGAGAATGGGTAGCGGATCAGGCCTTGCGGTTTATAGGCATCCTTGGATCATGGTTGGGCATGGACAATGCATAGGATAGGATGGGCACTGCCACGTTTCAGGGATACGGACAGGAATGGGATGGGATTGGGCGAGTGGAGTTATTGGTAGACGCAAATGTCACCCGCCTATTGCGAGGCATCGAATCAATCAATACCCTGGCTTCGGCCGTTTTGACTATCATGCTGAGACCAAGAACTTGAAGAGAGCCTATGACAGTGCCTTGTGTATGCCTGAATGTCTCATGGCAACACCACTTTTTTTCTTCAGTGGTTGGTTGCATTTCGCACATCATCTGGCATTCTCGGGCGGCGCCTTGGGCGAAGCCCGACAGTCAGCCTCGGTCACGTTTGATACCAACTTGCCGAACGAAGCAGCTTACAGTACTTCGTACATCTAGGTCTACGCATCTAAGCATCTAAGCCCACCGACGGGATCTCGATTGTACATGTGGGTACGTACTTTCCCGGGGCTTTTTTATTTCCCGTTTTGGGCAGTGCGTGGATCTGGTAGGCTGACGGGAGAGTTGCGGGTGGGTCCCGTCTGCCCGCTGCAGTCCCGGGTTCACGGCACGCGGCAGCATCTTTTCGAGGTTAAATAAAGATGAAAGCTGCAAGACGAAGGTGCAAAACTCGGGGGAGTCCAGCAAGGGGAAAAACGAAGAGACGAGGACAGCGACGAAGACGAGACGGAAATAACCACTCGTCTAGAAGCCCGAAAGCAAGCCCGTATTGGTTTACATTGACGACGCCTCCCGGGAGCTGGCGGATGGGGGGTTTCTTTCGTTTCAATGTTGGCTGCTGCGGGCGAGTGAACCTCTGTGGCTTGGCGAGAGATGTGCATCATGCATGTATGTGTGTGAGTGTGTGTGCGTGAGTGTGTGTGTGCACGAGTGGCGGCGGGCGTTGAGAAACGGATGGACCGGCAATACGGGAGGCGATGGGATGCGCATGTGTGGGAGTGTTCGGAGGGCAGACAGGCAATATTGTGTGCGTCCGTTGGAGGGTCGCTGGACTGGAGCTCAGGTTCAGGTAGGGTCGCCGTGCAGTCTACGAGGACCAGAGGGAATGAAGATGCTGCGGGGATGGAGGAGCGGAGGATGCACGAGGTTTCGGCTTGTAGTCTAGAGGCGTTGGGGTCTACGGCATCCCTCGGAGTTGAAAAACGAGACGAGTCTGACGGGATCAGTCCTTGTTGAGGCTGGGGATGAGGCTGTAGAGGAAGTCTTGGTCTTTGGGCTTGAGGTGCAGTTAGCTCAGCCCCATCGAAGGTCAAGACAGGGAACAGGGGCTGCGATGTAAGACGTTACGGATCATTATTGACATTAGTGCTCCATCATGCTACCGCTAGATATAAGTTACGAACTTCAGCTCAGCCCAACTAGGATCCCGCTCCGACAAGCAAGCTAATAGCTGACATGGCAACGATAGACAGACAGAAGAAGAAGAAAGGAGAAGCCGACATGGATATCACTTCACTCCTCCACAACGCGCTTGTACCGGAACCCCACTCCCGGCACCCTCGTCCGCAGGCTCAAGCTGCTCAACACCACGCTGATGCTCGACAGCGCCATCGCCAGCGCCGCCCACACGGGGTCCAGCCGCACGTGGCGGCCGCCGCCCGTCGTCACCGGGTACAGGCACCCCGCGGCCACGGGCACCGCGACGACGTTGTACACGACGGCCCAGGCGAAGTTGACGCGGATGCGCCGGAACACGGCGCGGCTGAGGTCCAGCAGCGTGACGACGGCGCCCAGCGACGACGTGGCCAGCACGAAGGCGGCGCTGCTGATGGCCACGTCGCTGCCGGACCCGACGGCGATGCCCACGTCGGCCGTCGCCAGCGCGGGCGCGTCGTTGATGCCGTCGCCGACCATGGCCACCGTGGCGCGCCGCGACGCCGACCCGCGCGCGTGCAGCGACGCCTGGAGCGACGCGATCTGCGCGGCCTTGTCGGCGGGGAGCACCTCGGCCAGGACGTTGGCCGCGGGGATGCCCACGCGCTGCGCCACGGCCCGCGCCGTCGTCGCGTTGTCGCCCGAGAGCATCCAGACCTGCGTGCCGCGCGAGACGAGCGCCTCGATGACGGCGCCGGCCTCGCGGCGGATCGGGTCGGAGATGGAGAGCGCGGCGGCGAGCGTCCAGGCGGCGGCGTCGTCGTCGCGGGAAGATGGCTTCGTGGCGACGAGGGCGATGGACTTGGCTTCTGATTTCCACGTCTGCAGGAGAGAGGACACGTGCGGCGAGATACCAACGGACGCGTCGCGCATCAGGAGCTCGTTGCCGACGAGCATGTCGAACGCTTCGTCTGCGGCGCCTGTGTAAGTCGCCTTCATGCCCCTTCCGGGAAGCTCCTCCAGCCCGCCAACCTCGGCGGCCCGAGTATCGGCGCCGCAGAAGGCGACCACGGCGTTTGCGATGGGGTGGCTGCTGTTCTCCTCCACGGCCTTCAGGACCGACAGGAGAGCGCGGCGCTCGTCCTCGCCGGCCTGGTGGTGGTTGTCCGGGAAGACGGCGGCGTCGGTGATCTGCGGCTCGCCGCCCTGGGTGAGGGTGCCCGTCTTGTCAAACACGACGCAGTCGATCTTGCTGGCCTTCTCGAAGGCCTCGCCGCCGCCCTTGGCGAGGATGCCGTGCTGGGCCGCGATGCCGCCGCCGACGAAGATTGCCGTCGGGGCCGCGAGCGCGAGGCCGCAGGGGCATGCGACGACGAAGACGGCAATGGCAAACTGGAAGGCAAAGGCGACGGAGCCGCCGGCCGAGTCCTTCTCGTGGTCCGAGACGACGTGCGCGTAGCCGAGCGCCATCCAGACGAGCCAGGTGACGACGGCGATGAGGACGATGACGGGGACGAAGTAGGTCGTCAGGATGTCGGCGATCTGCTCGATGGGGGCGCGCTTGGTTTGGCCCTCGCGAACCACTTGGACGATCTGGTCCAGCATCGAGCGGCCCGAGGTTCCGGTCACGCGCACAGTGATGGCTGACGCCTTGTTGATGGTGCCGGCGAAGACTTGATCCCCCGTGGCCTTCTTGATGAGTCGGGACTCGCCTGTGAGACTCGACTCGTCAAAGCTGCTTTCTCCCGACACGATGACACCGTCGGCCGGCGGAGACGCGCCGTGGGGGACGCGTATCACATCCCCGGCGTCGAGCTGGTCGACGGGTATCGTCGTCGTCACCTGGGCTCCCGTCTTATCCTTGTCGAGGAGGAGTGCCGTGGTCGGCCGCAGCTTTCCCAGCATCTCCACGGCGTCGCCCGTCTTGGACTTGCTATACCCCTCGATCAGCCTCCCGGCCAGCAGGAAGAGGGTCAGGAAGACGACCGAGTCGAAGTAGAACTCGGCGCCCGAGCCGTGGTGCTTGCGGCTGGAGACGGCAGCCGCAATCATCTGCGCGACGGAGGAGATGTAGGCGATGCTGGTGCCCAGCGAGATCAGCATGTTCATGCTGCCGAACCGCCAGAACCGCTGCAGCACGGGGATCCGGCTGCCCGAGCGCCAGATGGTCCGCACCTCCTTGATGGCTCGGACGTGGAAGACGTCGGCGGCGAAGAAGTAGACGGGGGTGGCGAGGATGAAGAGCGCGATGTCGAGACGACTGAGGCCCGAAGTCCACGGCTTCATGAGGTACATCTTTCCGTGGTTTGAGTCGGGCAGCAGGCTCATGTAGACGATGCCGAGGATGAAGGTGGGAACGGCGACGATGATGGTGAGGATCTCGCGCATCAACAGTGAGCGTTGGTGCTTTGCTCTGATGGCCCTGGACCGCTCCTCGAGGGTTGGGGGGTGATATATCGAGGTGTGGAGGGACGCGTCTGCGGCCTCGATGGCTCGCAGGATGTGTCTGATGGTGAAGTTTGGCGTCTGCGGCGAGTAGTGGAGTTTGAGGATGGGGTTCTGAGGGGAGGGCTCGCGCAGAATGTCGAGTCGGTTGGAGCCGAGGCTCTTCAGAGTCGTGCTGATCCGCTCGGGGCAGCGAGAGCAGAAGATGCCGTCGACCATGATCTCGACATCTCGCCCGTCCGCCGGCGCCGCTTGCTTGTCGAGATTGGTGACCTTGTCCACTGCCGCGTCGTATCCCAGGTCCTCGACGGCGTCGACAATGTCCTGCGTGCGGCTCTCGTCGGTGTAGTCGACGGTGGCGCTGTTCATGACGAGGTTGACGGCGACGTGGGAGATCCAGGGGTTCTTCTTGAGCTCGTCGGTGATGGTGTTGACGCAGACGGCGCAGGTCATGCCGCCGACGGAGAGCGTCACCCGCCACGACGGAGACGAGGGTCCAGAGTCCGCCACGACTTGCTGAAGAGGGAGAGGGAGAGGCGAATGCTTGGTGTCAGAGCGATCGGAGGCTGCGGTTTGGACACGAACTAGCCGTCCCTTTTCGGCGTCTCGTCCTAAGAGGTCGTCGTGCGAGGCTCCTTCGGATCGACACGCTTCGCAGTTCTCGAGATGGGCGGCCCTGGCCGACTCCATGATGGAAGGCGATTGTCTCGGCCACAGCAGGCGAAACCACGAATCGA
Source organism: Corinectria fuckeliana (assembly GCA_019137255.1). Classification (NCBI taxonomy): domain Eukaryota; kingdom Fungi; phylum Ascomycota; class Sordariomycetes; order Hypocreales; family Nectriaceae; genus Corinectria; species Corinectria fuckeliana. Next base: position 32,831 of record WPDH01000558.1, on the reverse strand, counting down.
AGTGCCCGCCCGGCCGGTCCACGGCGCGACTGCTCTCACCCAGCTCGACCTGCGAGCCGCGTTGAAGATCACCGGTGCTGTTGTTATTGTTGATGTTATTGTTGCTGTTGCTGCTGCTGCTGATGGCGGCGGTAGTGTGTACTCCGCAGATGTCAAAGCCGACATTCTGCAGCGTCTTCTCCATGCCGCGCACCGAGGCGACCGAGTCGTCCTTGTGCTCGACCGTCACGACCGAGGTGACGAGGTTTGGTGACACCCAGAGCACATCATCGCCGTAGGTGTCGTGCAGCAGGGAGCGGATAAGGGCGACGCAGGACGGGCAGTGGAGGTTACCCAAGAGGTAGGAGGTTGTGACGACGGCGGGCGATGCCATGGTAAGGAGATGTAGAGAGGAGGGGGGGAACGGGAGGCGAGGTGAGGTGAAGAGAGAAGAGAAGTGAAGAGAGGACGGTGAGGGCGATGTGATTGGAGTGATTGGCAATCGGTATGCAGCAGCGCCTTGCTCAAAAGACGCAGTGATTTTGTGAGACGTGGGAAGTGCAGTTCCTATGGCAAAGAACAGACGGCTGAGAGAAACTGCCGATGGACGATGAACGACAAGCCCTTCCTTCTCGCCTCGAGTCGGCAGCGGCAGCTTTTAATACTCGAGCCATGACGCCCGAAATCCGCACAAACCTCGCAAACAAGGGTTGTCATGATGGTAGTTAGCTCGTGCGCCAACGAGCCAATCCACACCGGCCGAACTAGTCCAAGATGGACAAAGCCTGCTGTGGCCGGTGTGGCTTGACAGATGGCGCTAACACGCCCAACCGATCGAGTGGCCGGCCATGTGTAAACGATGTGTAAACGATGTGTAAACGAATGCTTTCTCAGCATTGCAACGAGTGAGTCGAGGAGGATCTCACTCTCTCCACACAAACGGGATGGGCCGTTGCGGTCCTTGTGCGTTGCGAGAATTGTGCCTCATCCAGGACAACTTCAGAATTAGCTGAGACATGGACGGTTCACTGTGCAACTGCAGTGTGCAAGAGACACTGTATTCTCCTCGTCATTCTTAAAAAGAGTCGTGCTAATTCGGGCTGTACGATATGTCTACTTGGGCTGTATGTCACATATCTGTATGTACTGGCTTTCGTTCTTCGCTGGACGCGCATGTGCTCCGAATTCATTTCCCAGCGACACCGGAGCGTTGCTCTTCATAAGGTGCCGAGGGTGGTCCAAGTCCGATATGAGAGGTGCCTCGAGGGATGGGGAACTCGTTCCATTACGTATCATTATCAACCAGCCTAGCGACATGGAGGAGAAATAGCTCGGGCTGCGGGGGAATAAAACAAGCATAATGCGACTTGGCTCTAGTTCAGGCGAGGGGAGGGGCGGAAAGAAAGAAGGGGAGCGACGGTTGAAGAAGCCGGACCAGGATCACCCTAGCTCTGGGCGTTTTCTACTACGTAGGCGTTGGTACCATGCAGGTTCTCTAACGGTAAGGGTAGTGGGTGAGAAATGTAGAGAGCACTGTTCTTCAAGGACATCCTCGTAAGCGGTCGGTGCCGAAGCTGGGATCGCCTGAAAGAAACACAATCGCTTGGCACCACGGCACCACGCTCGTCGTGAAGGCCGTCTTCACACCTGCTCTATTCAGCGGAAACTAGTGAAGATTCAACGTAATCACAACTCCGAGTCTGGGGATATTCGACAGACGAGCGGGGCGAGGGTCGGGTCGCCTGTTGGAGGCGCAATGGCCATGTTGCCATCAAGGCGAATGGGTCGTTTCTTGGGGAGCTTGCCCGGGCCAGGAAAAGGTACCCTGCCAGCCGGCCATATGTAGATAGAGTACGGAGTGGCCCATGGTAGTTGGGGTGACGGGATACATACGTAGTAAAGAAACCAAGACTCGGAAAATACGAAATCCCCTCGTTTTTATGGACACCTCACGAACGGTGTGGTCCTCCAAATCGACAAAAGGCGCGTTTCCGTTTGGGCAACTTGCCCCGGTCCAGGGGTCTAAGTCAAACGTAGATTTACGAAATTCGTGTCATTCGCGCCTTCAAAGGCAGCAGCCTTTCAGCCTTGGAGAAGCCTCTTCCGCTCAGTTGCAACCGCTTAGAGGCTTCGCTCAACTTCCCGAATCGCACTGGCGGCGATTTGCTATAATACGTTTTTGCTGCCTCACCTTTCAGCATTATGCGATGCTCTTTAATGGACCGCGGGTACGGCTCGCAGTAGCGTAGCATTGAGCAACGTAGATGCTCCACAAGCAGGCGATATTCCAAGCAATACACCGAACGAATGCACATTTCATTGTTACCTTGCAGATTGCCGATCATCCTCGAATTAATACCCGTAGGTGGATGTACTGTGCAAGACGCCGTGTCAAAACAGCCAACCAGGAACACCAATTGGGGAAGTGTTGGCGAACATCCCAGTAACTTGGAACGCCCTTCGTCAGTTCTCACTTCAGACTCTTGTCCCATGCAAGAGACATCTAGGAACCGGGATCCATTCCCCAGGGGTCTATGGCAACCCTGAGCACTCTGCAGGCAAGACCCCCAAGCCTTCCAAACAGACCCAAGCTGATGGTACGTACTGTTGTGGTGCGTTTTACCAGTGGCGAGACTCGACCTTTTTGCCATGCTCGGGGGAAGTGGGTATGGATAAAGCAGTCGAGACAGAGTGCCAGGTTAAGGTGTGAGGAGCAAGACGCCGCCCATGACCCTAAGTACGGGGCCAATCACCAGATCCCAACATACCACCGGTGCTGACTCACGGGGGCTTCTGACATCTGCCGTTCCGTCATACGAAGCGTCATTGTCTCATCTGATATCCTTCAGCATCACGCAAAGACCCTGTCATTTCCCATAACTCATTCCTTTCTCTTCTGTCTACCGGCTCATGGAAGAATCCAAGAACAACAAGATCGAGCCCGTGGAGACGCCGCCGCAGGTTCATGCCGAGACTGTGCGGACCAATTCTACCCAGGATGTCAATACTACTGTCATTAAGGAGCACAAGATTAAGAAGCCATGGTGGCGCTCTATCAAAGAACCTGGCTCTGCGCTGCAGATTATCTTAGCTGCTGTTGTCGCTATTGGCATTGGTCTGGCCGTGTCAACTCAAGTCGATGAGGTGCCTGAGGCGGCTCGAGTCATCCTCTCAATTCCCGGTGATCTTTGGTTGCGATCCCTCAAGGCTGTTGGTAAGTTCTAGTTCACAAATGCTGGTCAAACAAACATGGCTTGCTAACATCCTTTTTAGTTCTTCCGCTGATTGTTTGTTCGATGCTCCTCGCCGTGACGCGATTGCGAACAATGTCCAATGGCGGCAGCTTGCTGGCTAAGTGGACTGTCGGATACTACATCATCACCACCCTTGTTTCCATCACCCTGAGCTGCCTCATGGCGAGCTTATTGTGGGCGAATATCTACTCTCCCGTCAGCGAAGACCAACTCCAACTCGACACCTCTGACGACTCTCTTCCTGACACCTCGGAACGGGCAATTCATACGGTCGTCCTGGAAATATTTCAGTCTTTCATTCCATCCAACATTGTCTATGCTTTGGCGAATGATGAACTCCTTTCCGGTACGTCTGATGTAATTATACTAAGGTCGCCTGGGTCAATATTAACAGTCTCCACGCAGTCATCATCGTTGCTATCCTCGTTGGCTATCTCATTGAGAGCGCCCAGTCCCCCATCATCCGTGTCGTCGAGGAGATCGAAAAGATGATAAGCAAAATCATCACTTTTCTCATCAAGATAGCACCTATCGGTGTGTTCTGTTTGATTCTAGCCAACATCATGAAGTTGGACATCAGCCAGATTGGCATGAACCTCGGAATCATGATTACCGCAACGCTCTCCACCATGCTCATACATATACTCATCGTTGTGCCCAACATCTTCTACAGCTTCACCAGCTTGAACCCTTACGCATTTTGGATCAAAATCCCCCCTACCTGGGTCACTGCATGAGGCTCGGCTTCTTCCGCCGCCACCCTATCAGTGACAATCAAGTGCGCCAAGGACCAAGGTGTCCCATTAACTATTTACAAGTTCCCTTGTCCGCTAGGTTGCCTGATTAACATGGATGGGTAAGCAATATATCAACGGGTTCCCTATTATCTGAGCCAAAAAAAAACCTGACCATTGCTAGTACCGCGATTTATATTCCCATGGCTGTCGTGTTCTTGGCGGCGACCCAGGGCATCACACTCGGCCCTGTCCAATATGTCATCGTCGCACTACTAGCCACCATGGCCTCCATTGGCGTAAGCCCTATTCCCTCTGCGTCACTGGTCCTCATCATTATGATCGCACGGTCTGTCGAGGTTGAGTTGACTGGGATGTACGCCGTCATCGTCGCCATAGACTGGTTCCTTGACCGGTTCCGCACTGCCGTCAATGTCTCTGGAGATTTGTTCGCTGCGAAGGTCATTCAGAAGATGACCAAGATTGTAGACCCGCCGGAGGTGCAGGAATACGATGCCAAGCAGCAAGAGGAGGAGCGGAACACCACCATCCCAGTCGACATTTCCAACAAGGTTTGATGATGGAGAAGATTTGTTTAGATGTCGGTATTTTAGCACGGTCAGTAACATGGGCGCCCCACCGAGTAAGTGAAAACCAACAATGGGAGTCATGAGCCTCCATAGATAAATACATAGCAATATTCCCTACTCGGATTCTCTGTGAACAACTTAGGTGTATTCTGGCTCTATATAGCTGGGCGATTTAGAATACAGATTAGATACTTAGGGTCAAAATGCTCAGCAACCGAAACCGGAGTGCCTAACTTTGCGACGGCATCTAGGTTGCTGCGTCAATGAAGGATGATGAATTACGAATCGAACTCAGATCAGGCAAGAGAACAGTCCAACACCAATTCCCGTTGAGCAGAATCTGCCCATCCAAAGCCCCTTTGATATCCTCAGGTTTCTAGCAGTTGGTTCTTAAGGAAACCAGGGAGGGAGGAAGTCCTAAAACGGTAATTTTGGCTTGGGAATTCTGGCAATTGCACCCTCTGATTGGCCAAAACATCGAGTCGTTCCCCTGGCTTCCCCTGGCTCAGAGCGGCAACCGGAAGCGAACGGCCGCCGACGGCCCGGCAGTCGGCGCCTCTGGAAGACATTGCTAGAGGCCTTGTAGGGGCCTGTAAAATGTGGGGCATCTTCGGCTCCTCGGGCTTCCGCTTCCCTCAGGGTCGCGACATCAACTGCCATTCCGGAATCGGCATAGCCTATTGCGTGATTCCGTCTCGACATCAACAATTTGCAAGCGCACCGCAAGACGAGGAGGAAAAGACAATGGCGGAATGGGGCCTTTACAAATCGCTCGTCGGTAAGTCAGTCGCCTTTGACCGGGCTCTCTCTCGCTTCTCCCTCCTCCTTCATCCTCGCTCTTTGTCCCGCTTCGTTGCTCTTCTAGTTGCCCCTGCTCGAACGGCTTCGTTTGTCGACATCTCATCCCCCTAGAGTCGACTGAAGTTGATTCTAAAACCCGCCAGGATGCCTCACAAGGAGCAAGACGAGTCGTCTTCCGACTCAACCAAGTTGTCGTCCAGCCTGCCCTTTGGCCAGCTCGTCCCTCTTTCGTCCATCTCTGGCCCGACCTATGTCACCGCCCAACTCCTCGTCCAGCAGGTCGCCTACAAGCTCTCCGACAAGATCTTCTCCTACTCCCCCGAGACTTTCGATCTCGACATTGCCCTCAAGGACTGGGCTGCCAAGGAGGAGAAGAACATCCACGGATATGCCACCACCGTGCTGCCCTCGCAGACCCGCGTAGGCGCTGGCGCCCTCGCCCTGGGATACATATTCTCCCCGGATTTTGATGTCACCAAGCGTCACATCCCGCAGTCACTAGTTGCTCCCTCGGGCAGCCTGCAACAGCTGCGCGGAACCCTGGATCAGCTGTCCCTTCTCTATGGTGTTTCCAGCCCATTCGTCGCCCATGTTGCCGCCGTCGACTACACAGACAGCAACGGCCTCGTCTCCAACTATGACACCGCCCTCCGACTTGCGGAGGACCTCGGCCTCGGCTTGATTGCCAGCGCATCCACCTACGAGGCCCAGCACATGGCGGTCTTCTCCACTCTCCTGGCTTCCCTTCTGCCCACCCTTCACATCTACGATGGAGTTCGCACCGCCAGGGAAACTCTCCGCGTCGTCGATGCCCTGAGCGAGACCGGCATTGCCGACTTGTACACCAAGCTCGCCTCCGAGGTCGGCAAGCTAAACACTCGTCTTGACACCGCCGGCAAGGTCGTTGAGTTGTTGAGGGTCTTCAACGATGAGCTCGGAACCATCTACCAGCCCTTCGAGTATCACGGCCATGAGACCCCCGATGTGGTCCTCGTCTCCTTTGGAAGCACCGAGAGCCAGGTCGCCAAGCAGGTTGTCACCAAGCTCGCCGCCGACGGTGCCAAGGTCGGCGTCATCAACGTCCGAGTCTACCGACCCTTCATCGAGGAGGCCTTCCTGAACGCTATCCCTGCTTCTGTCCGCACCATTTCCGTCTTGGGCCAGGTCAAGGACGATCTCGCTGTCGAGGACGAGGCTACCCAGTCTGCTCTCTACAGTGACGTTCTCACTGCCATTGCTTTCTCTGGAAAGTTTGACCAGGAGCCCGATGTCCTTGACATCAAGTACACTCCCGCCCAGGCCTTGACTCCTCAGGGCCTTGTCGGCACCCTCCACAAGATCTTCGGCAACGAGGGTGAGGCCAAGAAGCTGCCTTCCCTTATCCAGGCTGAACAGTATACCTTCTGGGACCTCGATGACTCGGCTACCATCAACTCTCCCCGTGCTCTTGGCAGCCTCCTCGCCAAGGAGTCCACATCCAACGTTTATGTCAACCAGACATTCGACAACTTCACCCAGGGCGGTATCGTCCGCAGTGACCTTCGCTCTTCCAAGAAGGCTCTTGAGGCGCCGTATGACATCAATGAGGCCAATGCCATCGTCGTTGGAGACGAGAAGATCCTGAAGGAGGTCGATGTGGTCAAGAGCCTGGTCAACGGTGGAACGGTCATTGTCAGACTGCCCAACTGCAAGAACGACGAGGTCGAGAAGAGACTCCCGGTTGCCTTCCGGAAGGCTATCCAGGAGAAGGCCGGCGAACTCTACATTCTAGATGTCTCCGACTTGCCTGCTTTGGAGAAGGACATTCTCTCTGCCAAGCTCCTGCTTGAGCTTGCCTTCTTCAAGGTCGCCCTTCCCCAGGTCCCCGCCAATCATCTCGATGATTTGATTGTCGAGGGCAAGACCCCTACCATCTACGGAGCTCTCGATGCCCTCGCAGTTTGCCTCCGCCAATTCGAGGTTCCTGCTACTTGGGCTGAAGTTGAGCCTGATTACGCCGACCCCAACCTCCCCGTTTCCATCCAGAGCAACAGCTTCGGCTCTACCCAGAAGGAGGAGGCCGAAGAGTCTCTGGAGCTTCGTGACTGGCAAGTTGCTGCCAAGGCCCTCGCTTTTCAGGAGGCCTACGGCGCCCAGGCTAGTCTGCGACCTGATCTGACCGCCAAGACCTCCGTCATTACCGTGAAGGAGAACCGGCGTCTCACTCCTGGCGACTACGACCGCAACATCTTCCACATCGAGTTCGACCTTGGCGACTCTGGTCTCACTTACAAGATTGGTGAGGCTCTGGGTATCCACGCCGAGAACGACGAGAAGGAAGTCAACGACTTCATCGAGTTCTACGGCCTCAACCCTGCCGAGCTTGTGCAGGTCCCCTCGCGTGAGGATCCCGCCGTATTCGAGGTCCGTACCGTTTACCAGGCCCTGATCCACAACGTCGACATCCTGGGCAAGCCTCCCAAGCGATTCTACGAGGCCTTGGCTGAGTTTGCCACCGATGAGGTCGAGAAGGCCAAGCTTGAGTCTTTGGGTAGCCAGACTGGTGCCGAAGACTTTAAGAACCGCTCTGAGGTCGAAACTCTCACCTACGTGGACATTCTAGAGGAGTTCAAGTCTGCTCACCCCGACTTCCACGACTTGCTGAAGATCGTCAGCCCCATGAAGCGCCGTGAATACTCGATTGCTTCTGCTCAGGCCGTGACTCCCAACTCCGTCTCGCTCATGATTGTCGTGGTCGATTGGGTCGACCCTCGTGGACGCACCCGTTATGGCCAGGCTACCCGCTACCTCAGCCGCCTGCCGGTCGGCGCCAAGGTCACCGCCTCCGTGAAGCCCTCGGTCATGAAGCTTCCCGTCAAGGACACCGCGCCTCTCATCATGGCTGGTCTCGGAACGGGTCTCGCCCCCTTCCGTGCCTTCGTTCAGTACCGTGCTATGCAGAAGGCCCAGGGCAAGGAGATTGGTTCCATCCTCCTGTACCTTGGTTCTCGTCACAAGCGTGAGGAATACCTCTATGGCGAGGAGTGGGAGGCCTACCTAGATGCAGGCGTCGTCACTCTCGTCGGCGCTGCTTTCTCTCGTGACCAGCCTCAGAAGATTTACATCCAGGACAGGATGCGCCAGACTCTGAAGGAGATCGCCAAGGCCTACATCCAGGACGAAGGCAGCTTCTACCTTTGTGGTCCTACGTGGCCAGTGCCTGACGTGACCAAGGTCCTGGAGGAGGCTATCGCTGCCGAGGCCAAGGCCGCTGGCAAGAAGATTGACCCGCGGAAGGAAATTGAGAAGCTCAAGGAGGAGGGCCGGTACGTCCTCGAGGTTTACTAAGTTGCATGAGTATATGAAATGATTTGATCACGACGAAAATTGGGTCTGGTACATAAGTTAGGAGCTAGAATAGCTTTGAAGCGTTTTTGGGTACATAGTCAAAAGCAATATTACTTACCGTACCTGCAAGCACCTAAGAATGAAGAAATTACTGTGACATGGAGCTTCAACCTATCCATTTGCCTTGTCTGCTTTTACTCTGGGGGGGGCCTTTTGTCATGGCGGACAGTGCCAAGCCAGCCGACAAAGTGTCTTGCTTGAAAGCCGGTCTCGCGTCAAGGACGACGCTGGCCGCTCGAGCTTGCTAAGAAGGCCGCCTAGGGATGCAGGTGTTTTGGAACGCCTCATGCTCAGTAAACGTGTAATTAGGTCAAGCTGGAGGGCTTCTTTTTGCGAGCGTGTGTTGTTCCAGGGCAGCCGTGCTTGTCTGTCTCGGTGAGTTCAAGCCGTTCCTGTGATGTCACAAAAAGGTGGAAACGGACACGACTGTGGAAGGGCATGTCTGGTAGAGAGGTTCTATAACCTGTAGCGATCGACAACTTCTCCCTAGAGGTGCCTTGAACCAAAACAAAAAAGGCTGCTGAGGCTCTGCCCAGTCCGAAGTTCTCGTGGATCATCCGCGCTTCAACGCACTCAACCTCGCCCAAAAGAAGTGATGTTGCTATCCGTCGGGACGAGAGACTTGCGGTGGCCGTCCAGACGAGTGCGAGGAGACGATACGTGGGGAGAGAGAGTCTGACAGATTGCTCTCGGGCGCCGGCTGGTTGGGCGTCGTTGGGCGCACTCGCCTCGGCAGCGCAGTGATCGCAACCAACGACTCGTCTTCGGAATTCCAACCCACAAGTGTCAGTCTAGAACGAACATCATCACAGTAATGTCGCGACGAAGAGCTCCTCCAGGATCCCAGCGAAGACAGACAAGGCCAAGGTAGAGAGGCCTCCTCCTCTTCCTCTTCCTCCTCCTTCGCTGCGCAACAAATCCCGCAGCAATCTTTCAGCGACGACAGCTCCCACGGCCCTGGCACCAGGATTAAAGGGGAACCGCTGGCTCGCACAGTCTTCACGAACAGGCCCGGCATGATCAAAAAGGCAGAGCGTCTCTCTTCCAGCTAATCCGGGCAGCGGAGGCATCACGTTGCTCCCCAAGTACGGGGGTCAAGCATGGAGCGGGGAAGCTGTGACGGGCCTTTTTCTTTTGTTGCTAGGAAAGGGTCCAGCACGCGGGTCTCTCGTCCATCTTGTAAAGCCTCGGAGCCAAATTCTTGTAGATGCTTTCTAGCTTCATATCTTCTCTGTGTTGATCCTCCTGTCACGCGTGAAATGCGTGGACCGCAAAGTGCTTTCTTCTTCCACCGGTAAGTGACGCCTCAGGAATACCGGGTACGAAACTTGACACCATTCCACGGGTATCACAGACAGCATATAGTCAAGAACATGATCATCATAGTGATTGTAACTGAAAGACCCTCTAGACTTGACAAGATACTGGCAAAGGCCTGCCTGATGTGCCGTTCCAAATCAAACCTACGTGCTCAATGAACGCCTTCGTATGAACAGAGTTACCCTGAACCCTGGGGTTGTGAGGCCTCTGCTGATCTCAGTGGAATGATGGAAAATCACTTTTGATTCCTAGCAGCGGACCTAAGGCTATGGTCGACACTCAGAACTATCTTGACCACCCTGATATCCTGTAGCAGGAACATCAGAGTCCGGTTTACTTCTATTGACTTCGACCATCCTTCCATGGTATTTCTCCCTGACGACGTTCGTCAGATAGCCGTTTCTGCCCAATACGTACATAATTACCAGGGCCGATCAGGTTCCATCCCTCCCTCAACTGCCGGGTAGCGCCAGATATCTGAGAGCTGGGACCAACCCGTATCTGGCAAGCTGAACACTAGGACCGGGTGGGTAGATTAGTTTCTAGCTGAGTTTCCAGGGTAAGTCGGTGATAACTGGATGCCAAGAGTCGTACGGGAAGTTGGAAGCGATTAGTGCGGCTGCAACCGTGACCAAAGACCGAACTCCGACTGCACCAGATTGGTGATCGATAGTTAGTCTTAGTCTAATCTATACGGAGTACATAGTGACCAAGAGTTAGGTGGGTGCGTGGTTTGTGGATCCCATCGCTTGACCGACTCTCGGGATCCCAGCTAACCGAGACCCCGAACGTTGCGATGCGTCACTGGCGCCAAACGCATTGATTAAAAATTAATCAACTCGAGCTTGCTAGCGAAGGATCGACTGCCTACTACGTGCTCGAACTTCGTAAGCAGTTCGTGACGGGGTATCCACGCCAGGGAAATGGGAAACCGCGGAAATGAGCTCATCGGGGTCATCGAGAAGGAAAAAGCAAAGCTGCAGCGGCTGAGAAAGCTAGAGGTGGGAAATCAGCTCCGGGGAATGTGGAAATTTCGAAGAGCGGGATTCGCCAACGACCAGATGGACAAAGGACTCTGTGCTTACACGAAGAGCTAATGCGAGGCGGGATATCTACATAGATAGATAGCTGGCCTCTGCATGCATGTCTCGAACGGCAAGTGATATACGAAGTACGAAGTACGAATAACGAATACAAGCCATGTCTGTCTGCTTCGTTGGCTCGAAGCCCAAATACTAATTAGTGGCCGTCAAGGATGCGGGCCGCCTCAGTAAGCAACTAGTCTGCTTCGTAGAGGGTAGTAGGTATTAGTTTACGTAGTGTCTCGATGGTTCACAGCATGTCTATGTTCGAAACCCCGAAGATCGGCATGCCATTTCAAATTTGCCATTACAGGGAGTGTGATATAATGAGGCGGAACTGGCATGGAGGTGATCCCATCGATTAATCAAAATGACCAGTCGAGGAACTCTTAACTAGTACAGCGGTTTTGTCCCTGGTAGCACTCTCTATCCTGGAGCGGTCTGCTGCTCGTTTCAGGCGCGACTCCCACACACAGTCTCGCAGATCCTCCCTAGTTACTGCTTGAGAGGGCGAGTCTCCTGACGGCAAAAGTTGCTTTTTTTCTGCATCTTTCGATTCTCGGCCCTCGACCGTCTCTCACCAGCCACGTTCCCGCCAAGTTGGAACTACTGTGCGGCCTTCTCCACTGCAACTCACGTCCCCTGCTCACACGTACATTGCATGCGCATAAGTACAAATTACATATGAATTTGCTACAGGATGCATTGCCGGCGCGCTATCCGCCCGTGAGGCTGAGAAGACGCCTCCCCCCGGCTCCATGATCTATCTCAGCCGTCCCAACTGACTGGGTGCGGGATGGGGAAGGGGGTCCGTGAGGATAGGTAAGGGGGGGTTTGCGGAGTTCGACCCGAGACATTGATCTAGCAATAGGCGTACTATGTACTAGCGACTCAGACCTGCTGATGGTTATCCCACTGGGGGCTATGGTTGAATTCATCGGCGCGACCAGGGATCCCGAAGGATGGTCGGTTTGCTGAGACAAGAGACGGAGAGACAGCGAGCGGCACGGAAGGCCCGAAACTAGACATCCGAGACTCGGGTCTGGAAGCACGGAAGTTGGTGTGGGGGAGCGAGACAAGGTGGGAGACAGAGACACTAACTAGTAATCTACGTAGACAAACAATTTAGGATGAGGGAAACAATCAGGGGAAGGGGGGAGGGGAGGAGAAACACTGGCGGAGAGACACAACAAGCGACACCCTCAGGCTCTTTCTCTCATCACACAGCACGCGCGCGGCATAGCCGAAGAAAAACAGGAAACGCATCAAGGCCAGCCAAGGCATCGTGGCCTGCAACTTGCGCCCAGCACGTAGCTTTCTTATTTACCGCAGCCATGTCCAGAAAGGCCCGCCGCACTAACGAACGGCAGCCATGTGGAAGGGGCGTCTCTGCCTGTCTGTCTATCTGCCTCTTTGTTGCCTCTGTCTCTGCCTCTGCGGCCCAACCCACGGAACTCGCCAGACCGGTATGGGGATGGGCTTCTCCCAGAACACCCCACGGTTGGCTCCATCCATGTCCACGTGCGCCATGGACAAAAAGGCCACGCTCGTTCGAGTCAGGAGATAGCGGCACAGCGTCGCAGATGCGCAGCGGCAACCGGGAAGGGGGGGAAGGGCAACGTAGCTTGGATGGACAAGGAACAAGCTGGCAAGCAAGGCACGTCTGAACTTGCACCTTGGACAGACAGACAGACAGACAGTCGACACGCTGCCCTCCAACGCCGTTACATCCCGTCTCTTACACGGTTGCAGCCCCCTCCCCCACCCGTCTTGCCCACGTCGTCCATCCGGTGATAGCCGGCGTGGCATTTCCCCCTGATTCCCGACCCCTTCTGCCCAACGCCTCTGGACTGCTGCTGTTGTCAAGTCGATGGCTTGCCTAACGTACGTGGTAGATCCCCCCCCCGCCGGTGGACACCCCAGATGCCATGCCGTCCGTGTCGAAGACAAGAGGGACAGATAGCGCCCCGGGCGTCTGAGCGTTTAGGCCCTTGCCTTGGGATTGCGGGATCTGCGACACCCTAGGCTCTAGTTAGTTACATAGCTGGGGGATCCAAGGGGCCAAGGGTCCCATCTCCCACGCAACCCACTCTACCCGCAAGGCCCAAGCCACGGTACCGAACTTCAGGGACGAGGACCCTGGCGGTTGAAAAGTTGATAGGGGACCAGTCACTTGCAGGGCGAGCCAGCACGGGGATAGAGAACAGAGAACGACCGGACGGGATGGGGGGTATCTTTCCTCCGTACTTGGGTCGCTCCTCGGTAGGGATCGGGGGGCCAGTCCCAGGACAGACCGGCTGACACACAGACTGACAGACACATACGGGCCTTTCTACAGCTCCCGTGCGCTGCGGGTGACACCCCTGGCATGGGACGATGCGATGGAGAAACCCAACGAGCAAGCCCCAAGCCCCAAGCCCGCCGAGATGCCGGGATGTTTCTGGCCGCGCGCAGGGCGGGCGCTGTGACAAGAGGATGGGCGAACCACAGGCGCAGGGGCACGGCGCATCCCATCCGTGCCGTACAGCAACTACCGGCCGTCTTAAGATCCAAGGGTGGACGTCATCTCGACCCCGTGACTGAACGGCCAGCAATCCCCGGCATGCGAGGCGCGCGGGCTGCATGCGAGTGAGGCGGGTCTAGAGCAGCAAGCAAGCAAGCAAGCAAGCAAGCAAGGAGCACCGGAGCGAGAGAGGATCATCGTGGACGAGACAAGAGCGCCGTCCCTGCTCTCACCGTGCCGGAACTTGCATGCGCTGACGGACGCACGTCGTCGTCATAGCCATCCAATTGTGCTGAATTGATGTGAGATGACAGGATCGACGGGCAGTAATGTATGCCGCGACTGCGTGCCGGTGAAGTATTTGGCCCGCCCCTCTCGTCTGATCGAGTTCCCTCGTGCGCATATGTCAGCATGTCACACAATCTGATACAAGGACTGGGTAGCAACAACAAGTGCAACAGAACCGCCGTGTTCGTCTTTTTGCCAGACCGCGCTCTGTTCAGGGCCTGGACCTAGGATTGGGAGGGTGAAGGGGGTGAGGGGGTCTAGATGGAGGGGCGGGTACTGCATTTGCTGGATTGTGACTGGTAATGAGATAGTTACATCGGACGCATAGACTAGATGGGGCAAGATGGGATCGTGGGTCTGGAGGGAATTTCCTTGAGAGGAAATGCTGCGAGGGCAACAAGTTGCGCGTGTGCGTGTGCGTGTGCGTGTATTGTAAGTCTGTCTGTCTGGTAACCATGCTTCTCTTTCTTTCTCTCCCTCTCTCTCCCTCTCTGTCCAACCAATCGGTTTCCCCGTGCCGTTTCCTCTCGTTTCCCAGTCTCGCTCAGCGTGCCTTCCGGTCACCCTTTTCCCGCCCATTCGACATTTCTTCTGTTGATTGGGCACGCCAAGGCCAAGGCCAAGCGAGAGACGATCCGTAAAGCGCCAAGCCAAGCCAAAAAGAAATAATAAAAAGCAACCATGGATATCGCAATGAACCTGGCCTCGAAGCCACATCCTGTACTCCGCATCCCGTAATGAGATTCCCCCTTGTCTGTGTGCTGTTTGTAATTTCAACTATGGCAAAGGTGAAGAAAAAAGAAAGGAAAAAAGAAATAGCGACAAAGCAGGGATGAATAAAGGGGTGGGCAGGGGATATGCGATGACGGTATGCAAAGGCATGGATGGGATATGGTGAAATGGGAGCGGGAGGGAAAAAAAAAAAGGAACCCAACAACCAATAAGCAACTGGGACTCAAGAAAAAAAACAAGAAAAGACATTAGGGGAGCAAAAGAAGTAAAGGTGAGAGGAGATGCAGATGAACTCCTTCATGAGGCCTTATCCTAGGCCTTGCACCTTGTAAATCCCAAAGGGGGACAACTCCTGTCTAATCGTTTCCTAATTGTGATGGCTGCCGTTGCCGTTGCCCGGAGGTTGAGCGGTGGGCGGCGGGCGGGTGGGGCGGCATTTGCTAGGAGACCGGGTCCGAGGCGGAAGCGGAGGCGGACGTGGAAGCGGGATGGCGGGTTGTCCCATCCGTCAGTGAATCGTCAAAGAATCGTCATTGTCCGTTATGGCGTCAATTCTGGATGCTTCTCGTTGTTGTTCCTTCGTCGTCCTGCTGCACCGCAAACTGCACTGCACTGCGTTGCGCTCTGAGCTGCTCCGCCGCCAGCGCCAACGCCAACGCCGTCGACAACACCAAGACCAACGCCAACGCCAACGCCATGATCCCTCCCTCCCTCCCTCGGCCGCAGCGCCATCACCGGCGCCACCAATTCAAAGTCCAGGATATTCGTTGCCTGCCTGGTTGGTTGATCTGTATTTCTGTTGGGGGTGGGGGTGGTTTTTTTTTCTTTTGCTTCTTTTCCCGTCCGCTTTTCGCTTTTCGCTTTCGCCTTTTTTTTTTCTTTTTTTTTCTTTTGCTTCATTTTCGCCCAGGCCCTGTAGGATATGTATTATCATCATAACGGGCTGGTTTAGTTGGCCCATCCGCGGGTCCAGTCCTGCAGGTCCCCGACAATCTGGTACGTGGGATTTGCCGAATGCCCATCGCCGCCCTTCCTGTCCCAGGCCCACCGGTCGGCATAGTCGCTCGCCAGGGTGCCCTGCATCATGTCCACGACGTAGTCGCCGATGACGGGCAAGAACTTCCATCCGTGGAACGACCCGCCCGTGGCCAGGTACAGGTTGTTGCAGTGCGGGTGCGGCGTGACGAGGAAGTCATGTGTTGGCGTGGATGCGTCCCTGTGGCACACTCACCGGTCAGTCATTCCCACGATGCAGGAGGGAAAGATGGGCTGGGAGGAGGAAAAGAACGGGGAGGGGAGTCACGAAACGTACCAGCACATCCGATAGGCCTCGATCTTGATCTTCTCGACCTCCTTGCCGTACAGCCCATTGAGCGTCCGCCGCGCCCGGTCCTCGAAGAACTTGAGGAACCGCGGGCCCGTCCACGTGTTGTACATGGACTGGTCCGGCACAACAGACATGGCCTCACCGGTGGGCGGGAATACTTGGTAGTTGGTGAAGCAGAGGTCGCAGTTGAACTTGATGGTGCCGTCGTCCAGTATCGACATGCCCTCGCCTGTGAGGTGCGAGGTGTAAGGGTCAGCTGGCCTGTCCCGCCAATGTGACGTAATTTCTCCCTTCCTGGGGGGACTTACCTTTGACCTGAGGCAAGCAGTTCTTCAACACCGGAATCGGCGCAAACTTGTCCTTCTGCGCGCCGTGCAGCTTCGCGTAGAAGCTGACGGCGCCCGTGGCCAACAGCCTGTCGCCTGCATGCAGCTGTGTCCTGTCGCGCGCGCTCTGGGCCAGAAGCGACGCCGTGCGCGCCCCCGCGGCCAGCAGCGTCTTGTCGGCGCGTAACGTCGTCTCGCCGTCCCGCAGCACGACGCCCGTACACTGGCCGTCGGCGCCAAACTCCAGCGAGCTCATCTCGCCCACCACGTACTCGACGCCCAGGTCGACGGCCGCCTGCACCACGGCGCCGAGCGCCTTGTCCGCGCGCGCGAAGCCGACGTTGGGGTTCCACAGCACGTGGTCCACGCCCTTGAAGTCGGCTGTGGCCAGGGCCCCGTTCCAGCGCCGCCGCACCTCGTCCACGGGCAGCAGCTCCGAGTCGTTGGCGATGCCCATGTCGCGGTACGAGGCGATGCTCTCCTCGCCAAACGACGTCGCGTCCGCTCGCAGCATGCCCACCTCGTGATACCACGTCTTGTACAGTTCGTCGTCGCGCCAGAGCGGCATGGCCTTGGCCAGCATGCGCATGTAGAGCTTGTCCGGGTAGTCATCCCGGACGATCTTGTTGATGTCATGAGACGCGGCTCTCGGGTTCGGGAAGTCTGCCGTGTCGACAAGCGTCACCTTGACGCCGCCCTTCTTGATGAGGGACAGGGCGGTTGCGGCACCAAAGTTGCCAGCCCCGATGATGAGGACAGAAGGAGACGGAGAAGGAGATGGAGAAGGAAGAGAAGTGGAAGCCATGGTTTTCTGAGGGGTGGGGGGAAGGGGGAGGAAGGGGGTTGGTTATATATCAAGGGGTATCGAAAGAAGTTCTGCTTAGCCAATTCGCGGCACAAGAGATGTGAGAGCCCCTTGGGAGTTGAGAGAAAGGCTCGTCCGGCGTCGTGAGCAGCATGAAGGAGATGGGCGCGTGACGGTAGCTTTATATTATTTTAGACTTCATCCCAACACCCCCCTCCCACCTCCCATCCACTTGTGGTGTACTCTACTCACTCTCTCCTCTTTCCTCCCGAACGCCAGCCCAGCTCCGGACCGGGCTTCGGAGAGCCAAGAGGGAAGAGTAGCGGTCGGGAAGACAAAGCCGCCGCAAGGCAAGCAAGCAGCAACCAAGCAAGCAACCAAGCAAGCAACCAAGCAACCAAGCAGCGTTGGCCGGCAAGCCGGTAACTGCTCAAGGTAGGCGAGAGGAGACAGACAGGGCCGCACGGTAAGGCAAACGTCAGGTAAGGTAAGGTAAGGCCAGGCCAGGCCGCCAAGGAAAGGCCACCCGAACCTACGAGCGATCTGTTCTTGGTTCCACTTGGCGGCCCAGCTGCCAGAAAGGAAAATCCCCAAGGTAAAGGTATGTATGTAAGTACGGAAGTTATTAATGGGTGCTAGTACAGAAGCCGGGACGACTCCACCACAGACATCGTGGAGCCTCTCGTAGTTGCATAGTACAAGCTGCCCGCATACATGGGAGTGCCTGAACGCATGTACCCTGATTACTACGGTCTAGGCCCTGCTGTCCAAGGAACGAGTGAGATTGATGTGTCTCACCAGCATCTGTTCGTATCTCCAGTTCAATCCGGATCCTGCTGGCCTCCTAGGAAGGGGGAGGGGGGCCAAAAAGGAAACAACAGCGGATGAGCAGCCAGCCGCGGCCAAGGGGTGACCTGGGAACGTTGTTTGGACGACCGGGGGTGGACATGGGAGAGAAAACGAGGCTGTCTGCTGTACCATGTCGTAGAAATTAGTTACCGCGTTGGAGATGACTGAGACGGGCGCGGCACCTGAGTTTTCTAGCCTTGGTGCAACGAAGCTAAGAACGGCGAGCGGAGAGAGAGAAGAGAAAGCTCTCTTTCCCGTCCGTCGCCTCTCTTCTCTTCTCTTCTCTTCTCTTTCCCGTTCTCGTCTGTCTCACTGCTCACTAACTTCTGTATGTACTTGGTCCGCCCCCCCCTCTCTATTCCCAAAGTGGGAAAAGCAAAACACCCCAGCAGCCTATGAGAGAGACGGCGCGGTACGAATCCAGTACACATGTACATACCCAAGTTACTCGGCCCATTTCATGATGCCGCACTCGGGATGGTTGGCGTGTCGCTGGTGTCCATGCTCTAAATTACCGTCCTCGTGGCGGACGCCGGCCTCTTTTGATTTGATGGACGCCTCTGGTGGCTCCGTGTCAGTGGCCGCCCGCTGTAATCACTGCATAGGTACCTGCCTACCTGTCTAGGTACTCCGGACTCAGCTGGAGGTGCTGCTTGCGCTCCGCTCCGCCTCACCTCGGGGAGTTTAGTTTATTAATGCCTTCTATTTTCTGGTGACATCATCAGTAGCGGTCTCCGCTAACCACAAGCCCCCCCCTCAAGCAATGGCTGAATGCTCCCGTGCGGCAGCGTCGTGTTTGCGCTGTTGTTGGATCTGACTGATCGGTCTCCAACGAGGCAGAACGACCCCCCAGTCGACCAGTCCACATGCAATCGTCTTAGGGAAAATCCACAAGCGCCACGCATTAGCGGGTGCTCGTCTGTTGGGATCCCCACGAGATCTACTCTCCGGGTCGTATGTACGCACAAGGCAGCCAATCTGTGGGTGCAGTTAATTACCGGCACCGTGTAAGGTGATGCCAAGTGCGTACAAGTAACGGAGTAGGAGTAATATGGAGGACAAAGTACTTGTGGGGATGGCTTACCTGCCCTGCAGAGGTACCTAGGTAGGTAGGTACCTTGGTTACCTTACGTAGGTAGGGAGTTGCTTATGTCTTCGCATGTTGACTCTTCTCTCTCGGCAAACCCAACCCTCCCAGTAAGGGACGGGGTGAGCATAAAGTACGTCGCTACTAAGTACTCAGTACTAGTAGTAATGATTAATGACTTTGACGCTTGCTTTGTTAACCCTAGGCCCGCTGTCGTGACACACGCCCGTGACTTCCCGTCCTTCTCTCCCCTCATCAAGCTGATTTGTTGATGTAAGGAGACGGCTCGCAGACGAGTCAGTCATGACCACACACCGCCTGGTCCGGTCCCCTGTTCCCTCTCTCCCCCTCGCTTCTCGGCCGTTGCCTCGTTTGTCTTCTCGTCTCTCTTCTCGTCTTCCCGTGTCTCTCCTCCTCCCGTGTCTCTTCAAACCGCACCCCCCTCCCTTCCCCGGTCCATGCCAACTCAAACTATCGTCAACTCCCGGGTCATCTCTCATGCTCTAGACCCGCACCGTTGTGCAGCCACGTGCGCCACTGAGGGCTAGGGCGGAGTGTGCAGTTGCACCGAGCTCATCAGGATGGGTGTGAGCGTTCGATGTGCGAGGCAACTCTGTGTGTCAGTGTGTGTGCTTGTGTGTGTGTGGAGAAGAGTAGATTGTCCATTTAGATCGGATCGCAATGGGCCAGCCTTTTGAGGCTCCATCTTGAACCCTTGTTTCATGGGCCTCCTCTGTCGGCGTCGGTGCCCAATCAGACCGGTCACCGCCCCTGAATCGGTGAATACATTCCGCGTCATGACATCGCCATCGCTGAAGTTTCTCGTCAAGTCACATTGCCCCTTGCTTGCTCCTCCTGCGCCCAATGTACCATGCTTTTTTTCTTTCCTTTTCAATCATGCTACACAATCAAACAATCTACCCCGAAGTGGTCTGTCCTCCCTTGAACTCCGAACATGCGATTTCTTTTCTGCCAACTATGATCCTGGTCCTGGAGGTTGATCTCGCACTTCCGCACTTACACGTGTGCTTGACCGATGTAACCCTCGGTAGACTTGTCCATCCGCAAGTGCAACTCCCGGCACATTTTCATCCTGCGCGTCATTTAGGTGCCGCAGAGGAGGTACTGCACGGAGCCGAACGGACCTCCGCTCAAGCCGCCCGTCCCACGTACCTGGTGCCACCACTCACTGCGCTCTCCTTCGATGAGCCAAGGTCCATTCCACCCCCGCGGTTTCTTGCGTCTCGCGTCGTCTTGCCGGCGGGGTTTGGGCCGCCGTTGCGTGGGATACAGCCAAACAGCAGCCTCCAAAACCCGGAACCACGTTTCACACCCCAACGTGGCTGTCCTTCCTTCTTCTCGAAGGATTCAGGCTCCGTCGTATGATTCCAAGACTTGTCCTCTCCTACAAGCTGCCGGCTGTGCAACCCAAATGTCCGTTGGGCGAAGTCGTTCCATTCATCTATTTCCGACCTCAGGATCCCGTCCGCTGCTTGAGCGCGTGGCCAGACCCGCGTCGTCGCCTATGCAAGCAAGGCCCAACCTGATTTGCTTTGGAGAAGTAAAGGGTGTCAAGTGTGCTGGCGCTTTCAGTGATCGTGTGTTTCGTCAACGGGGGCTTAGTTTTCGTTGTTGTTCTTGCCTTGGCATTCATCGGTCAATGCCTCGACACTGACCGGTCGAGTCCGGAGTCCATCATTACTGTGAGAAGCAAGGGAATCAACTCTCCACCACCAATGAGAGAATTGTTATTCGACGAGTGATTGGTACTGATGGAGCCTGATTTAGTGCTCTTTTGGAAGCTGAGCCCGCCCAGAATTAGCCCAGACGCCGTTTCAGCATGCCCTATTTCCCGTATCCCCCCCGTTTGTTTCCACCTCATCAAGCATCATGAACCGTGGCAGGTCGGTCATCTGATAGCAATTCCGGAACTCGCAGGCTCCAGACGAAGAATATTCTCGTCGTGCGACTTGCAGTCGCCTTCAGCCTGCCTGTTGCGGCTGGCTGGGACAGGGCACTTTTGGCCGACGCTGTCTACTACTACATCGGATATGTAGGACGTGGCCAATAGGTGCCTGCTGCATATCGGGCAGCTTAGTTGGGCTTTTCCGAAGCCCGCCTCGCAGCATTCTTCACCGGCCTTCGTTCTTCCAATCATAATCTAGCCTAAAGGGGGCGAATCAACTGACCGGTCAAGGCCATGTGGCGGGTCGCCCCCAAAAGAAAGCACAAAGTCTAACGTCTGACCAGGGCAACTTCGTCGTCATGTCATAGCACGGTGCTTCACAGTGGCCTTGTGCCTGTCTAGGCCGTCTCGGCGGGCAAACTTGCGCTTTTTGGGCGGATTTGGACACCCAGGAACGTCGCACCGCCAAGGCTTTCGATGTTTGTTGCAGTGTTGTCTGCGATGGAGGTTAGCGGACGATGGACGTCTCCGATAGATCCAGACAAGACTAGATGGATCAAGTGGCAAGGCGTACGCGAATGATGAATTCCGGTCAAAGTGCACTAGATGCCCTTCTTTGTCTACCCCACCCTTGTCGCATCGATGTCCCAGCGGACAGTAGTACGATCCCTTGCCTCTCTGCTTCAGCGCCTCCATGTCGATCCTGGCAAATTGCTCGTCCTCGTCCTCGTCTGAGTCATCAGACATGGACGCAATATCGCCTGGCGACGCTGGACTTGTCGGAGACATTTGCGAGTTTATGAGCATCTTTTGGTTGCTGTGGACTCTAGCTTCTACTTTGACAGGAGCCGCCGCCGGTTGCGGCAGAACGGTTCGCTTCATGTCGTAAAACTGAGTTACTGCATCGGGGGGTAACGCTTGAGGAGCTGGCTGCCAGACATCCTGAGCGTCGCGGGAGAACTTCTCGGCCAGATCCCGTATTTTGCTATCAAAAGATGTTAGGCCACGGCACGTTGCTGGACAATTGGTGTGTGGGGGGTGCCTTACCGGAGCTTTTGAATCTCGACATCCATTTTTACGATGGGAGTCAAGTCGGAGACGTTATTCACTCGCCTAGACTGCTCGTGCGCATCCGTGACCGCCATCTCCACATGCGGACCAGTGACCATGAGGTCGGTGAAGCTAGAAAGGACCCGTGCGACGCGGGTCAGATAGTCTCCCACGTCCGTGATGACGGTATTGGGCGGACTTGAGGGCGCTGACGTCGCGGATGGGGCGGTCATGGCAACCTTGGTGATTGCATGGTCCAGCTGACTGCGGATCAAGGAGTCCAGGGAGTTGGCAGGCGAAGGCGCGGGTTTCATTCCGGACTCGAAAATCTGCACCACTGACGGCATCGACATGGTGTATATTGAACGAAGCGAGGGAGCGGCTAGTTTGCTTCACACTATCGCACTGCCCAAACAGAGCCACGGCTCCGGCCCAGTGCACTGGGCCAACCACGCGGGACCTAGTGATAGCGGCCAAGCGGGCGGGCGCCTTGGTGGCACGGAGACTAATTCAAGGGAGCGCCCGGGGCCAGCTTCGGCGCGGCGCGGCGCGGCGGCGGAGACGGCGGAAGTAGCAAAAAAGAAAAGGCGCCTTTTTGGAAGGTAAGGGATGGGGAGGGGGAGGAGATTGGGAGATAGCAAAAGCAGAAGCAGACGGCAGGTAGGGAGGCCTAGAACGGAGGGCCTGGCCTGGGGGGTGAGGGCTCGAGCTCTCAACAGAAGAAAAGGGATGCGCGAGTCGGCCGCGGAGGACGAGGCGTGGCCGTCGGGTAGATATTCATGGGCGGGATGCGTAGGCGGGATGCGTGGTACTTTGATGGCAGTACTTAGGAGGGGAGAGAGGAGGGGAGGGGAGGGGATGGACCAGCAAAACTGTCGGCACACCCTCGAGCAGCCAGGTGGTGGTGTCACTCAAAACTGTTGAGCGTCTTGATCGGCGGCGGCGGAAGAAGAGGAGGAGGACGACGACGAGGGAGACGGCGACGGGGACGGTGACGGCAAACGGCGACGAGTATTCGTATATCTCGAGGTTTCGTTTCGACAACGGGACGGACCACACGCTCGCTGCCTTGTTCGTTGCCGCAAAGCCCTTGGACTCTGTCTTCTTATGAGGCCGGTCAGAGGCAAAGACACGCGGTGCCGAGCACGGGCACGGCTTTTTTCGAAGGGGTGACTGGTGATGGGGGAAGAGGCAACAAGGCGATGCGAGAAGAGACAACAAGCCCCGGGTTGCGCTAATGCACAGGAGGACGCCACCAGCCGTCTCACAGTTTGTACCTCCGGAAGCCAGGCACTGTCTGCTGTACGGAGTACTTCGCCCAGATTGCTTCGTACATACTTGGAAAGCTGCTAGGCCTAGGCACTTAGGTAGGCCGGTAGGCTGCTGCTAGCCTGACGATCGGCCGCCCGTCCATCGCATCCATCGCACATGGGACCCTGGTTTTCATTCTTCATTGGGTAGTGAGGCAGTTAATTGGTGTCCCCGTGTCCGTGTCCGTTGCTAGTCCTGTGTCTCTGGTGAGTCCCCCAGTATGGACATGGGTAGCATGGCCCATCAGTGGCCCGTCCGTCCATCCCGTCCCCCGCGCGTCCATCGCCGCAAAGATGGGAGAAGGAGAGCGGGAGAAGCTGAGAGCGGGAGAGCGAGATGAAAATGTGACACTCTATCGCGGCCCAACCCACCTCCCACCCCTGAACTCACTCACTCACTCACTCACCCACCCCAACCTCAGGCTCCTCGCTCGGCCACCCACACGCCCATCCATACATCCATCCATCCATCCATCACACCATCACCATCCATCCCCAAACGCCACACACACTAACACAACTAAACACCGTGACACCCCGTCCCTTGCTCAGACCCCGACGCCCAGAGACGCGTGAGGCGCCGCACGCGATGGGTGGGTGAGGTTCCCCTCCCCCCAATTTGCCCGCCTTCCCGATCATCGTTGGGCAACGCAGCTTCCGCTATCGTGAGGCGGCGCCCTACTACTAGTCATTGAAAAAGCACCGTTTCTCGCCCTTGTGCCAAGCCTGCGTCTGCCCGCAAGGTCGATAGCTTTCCCGCCGGCGCCCTCTGGTGCCCTCGTGTGTGGATAGCGGCCCTGTGTCCAACCATCAGGCTTGTTTTGCACCAGCACCTCGTGCGAGTCCGATGTGAAGGGGTCCCCACGC
This sequence comes from Corinectria fuckeliana, assembly GCA_019137255.1. Taxonomy (NCBI): domain Eukaryota; kingdom Fungi; phylum Ascomycota; class Sordariomycetes; order Hypocreales; family Nectriaceae; genus Corinectria; species Corinectria fuckeliana. Next base: position 8,634 of record WPDH01000558.1, on the reverse strand, counting down.
GCTCGAGGCCCTACCTTGGTTGACCTGCCTTTTAATGCAGGTATCTCCCCAGACTCACTCACACCATGCTCACGCTCTTCCTGACTCTGCTACAACACCCCTCGGTTGTCTCCTCTCTCGCCCCCTTCCCTTCCCTCTCGTTTTCTCCTTCCGCCCCCGCAATCCCAGTGCCCCCCCTCCCTCCAATCCACTCTTCGGCGGCGCGGATTTTGCCTTGAAGCGAACCACTCTCTTGGTATCTTCGAGACGACGTGCCTTAACTATTACCGAGAGAACTTTGCGCCGCGCCCCCCTAGTCCGGCGCCTCTCCCCGTCGTCTCTCTGGCCCGTGGCCTTGTTGTCGCCGGCATCGATCAGCTCTTGCTGCTGCTGCTGCTGCTGCTGTCGTCGCCGGCGCTGGTACTGCTGTGACCCGGGTGACCCGGCCACCTCCGACAGGTGTCACTCCATCTTGTTTCCTCTCTCCTCACTCCATCTCTCTCCCCCCCCCCCGCTGCCTGCCTGCTTGACGCAGTCGCAGCTTGGCTCAGCACTGTTAGCACTGCCTGCAGGCCCGTCAGGAGCTCCGTCACGCGTGCCCAGCAGCCTGGTGGCGGACTTTGAGCGTGGTTTTAGCTGCTAGGATGGAGGACTTGTCAGGCTCTGACCGTCCACTGAAGCGTGTCAAGTATACGCGACCAGAAGAACATACCACTGTTCCATTCCCGCTGAACATTGCCGACAATGTCCCTGGCCCCTTGACTACAGGCCCATTGTTCGATGCCCAATGGCCGTTACAACAAGACTTGCCATCTCCATCGCAGATACTCCAAAACAACGACCCTGAGATCTCGTCTTTTTGGGTCTCAACTTTTCCAGGTGAGGAAATAATCTGTCAATCCCCAATCCACCCCCCCTCTCTCTCTCATCCATCATCATTCTCATCTTCATCATTGTGCTTTCTCTTTCCTCTTCGACCTTCTCCCCTCTGTGGCTCACCTTGTCTTCTTGGCTCGTCCACTGCGACCCTCCATAAGCCTTGTGATGGATCGACATGAGGGTCCCGGGTCCCGGTCGCGTAACAAAGGGCAGTGAGAAGAGAGACAACAACATGCAGCCACCCCACTCTCACTCTCGCTTTCACTTTCACCCCGTCACCCAACGATTCCCATCTCCCCTTCCTCCATCTTATTCCCATCTCCGTATCCCCCCATCCCGTTACAAGGCGCTGAAGCTGTTCAGCGCCCTAATCATGCCATGGTCGACTTTCAAGTCGGTGAGCTAACCTTCCATGCAGCACCGCAGCTTGCAGGGCCTGATAGCGAGCTCCCCTCCGTCACATCCGTTCACTCTCAGACCTTGTCTCATCAGGTTTCTCGACAGACCCGCCTGCCTCGCTTGCTTCCCGCTCCTGCGTCAGATCACCCGGGGACCATTGCTTGTCCCCAAGACACTCACCTCCACCGGGCGCCCCAAAGGAACCTTCGTAGTCCCTTCACTGACGGCGAGGACCGGTTGATCGAATCCCCCTTTCCTCGATACATTCGTCCGAAAAACGGCCAGGTGAACGGTTATGTCAAGTTCAATTGGCCATCAAGAAGACCGTCAATTCGACCAGCCGTTCCCGATCCTCCTTCCAATGGCGACGTGGAGGAAGTCGTCTCAGCTTCGCTTCAGCCGTCGACATCCAGTCGTAGTTCAAGCATTGTCCTCATCGGGCCGGCAGCACCCTCTCCTCCGGGGTTCAATGGGGTGTACGGCTCACCGGGAGACATTTATTGGGGTACGGCGGGACTCTCATCACCGCCGCTGGGCTCGGTGTCGCCAGTATCTCAAGACTCAACACAGCTTGTAACGATCGGCGAGCCGCGGTGTCCACCCTCTGGGTTTGGAATGCAAACCAGAGTGAAAATGGATATGATGGATAAGAGATTGTGGGATTTCTGTACGTTCGCCTTCCCTTGCTCCTCAAAACCGTCCCGTTTCCATCCTGCCTGGGCGTTCTGCCCCATTTGTCATTCTTGTCAAAGTCTGACATCTTCTCCACATAGATATCAAAAACTGGTGCCCCGGTAGGAGTGTTCTCAGCAACACCAACCTGTGGCTGACAGACTTTGCCAAAATGCAAGAGAATAGTGGCATTGTGTGGGCCATCCAGAGCCTAGCAGGCGTGTACATCTATGATTATCTCCCTGATGAGCGAATTCGGCAACGGATCAACGATCGGTATAATAAAGCCGATGAGCACTTTCGCAAACTCCTGGCCGACCCAGAGAGCTTCAGAGTAGGAAAAGGGAGTGAGGTCATTACAATGGCTGTCATTCTCTCAATGCAAGATGTAAGTGCGGACATCTCCTAGAATGGTTCAGTCGACTTCTTCTGACTCGGTTCCCTAGATCGTTCTCACCGAGCGTCGACTCAAAAAGCCGCACACGCCTCGTTGGCTAGAGGGCTTCAAGCAAGGGGAGCACTTCCTCCAGGTGACGGACCCTGGGGGTCGATTCTGGCAAGACAGCAACATTCAGCTCGACAGTCTCCGCGTCTCGCAGTCCATCATTGTAGGTCGTGCTATCATTCTCGCCCAGCCAATGATGGAGCTTCCCACGCCGGACGTGCTCGACCCTGTTTCGGAAGCGTCGAGGTTCGGGTGGCTCTTGTACGGCACTGAGAAGATCATGTACGAAATCCACGGAGGCTGTGGCTTTTCGAAGAAGCTGCTACACACCATGAGCCAGATCACCTACTGCGCAGCGCGTCTGCAGCAGGAGCCGGCGAGCAGCATAGTGCCTATGACGGCGAAATACCTTCATCGTGAGCTTTTAGACATGCGACAGTGGAGCAGCGAGTCGGAATCATGGGAAGTAGCCCTGGAGCGTCCACAGCCCATTGTCGATTGGATAAGGGGGAAGCCGGACGATTTTATCATACACACCCACAGTGACATGACGGAAGCGACTGCAGAGGCGTGGAGATTTGCTGCGATTATTTACTTGCAATGTCGACTGCTGAGGTATGGATTTGATATGAGGGGGAAAGGTTTCACCTCACGGGCGTTCCTTTCTCGGCGGAGCTTTACACGCTGACAATATGCTGACCGGGATTCAGGCTGCCTCGCAACCATCCAGATGTCCTCAGCAACCTGGCTGACCTGGCCAAATGCATCCGCATCATGCCGACGTCAGGTTCACATTTTACTGCCCAAGCACCTCTTCTTCCAGTCTTCTTCCTGGGCTTGCTTGCTACGGAGCAGGATCACAAGGTTGTCTCGGAGGCCTGGTTTGAGGAGGTGGTGCGAACACCAGTTCGGAGCGTAAGTGTTTTGCTTCTTTTCTTCTCTAGTTCCTGTTGAATCATCCTCGGCAGCCTGGTTCTGCTGTTCATGACTGTGTGCCACTATTACAATACAGATTAAGGTACTAACCAACCCCGCAGAGCGTGCCACCCTTATATCAGGCCCTGAAGCGCATCCGGTCCTGGATCGACGCCGAGGTCGAAATCCCGTCTAATCCCACCGTATTGCCCAAGTCTATCGGCATGAGGTACCCTTGGTGGGAACGCTTCGTGGCAAAAGTTCACGACAAAGAAGAAGAGACGCTGTGCCTCACTTAGACGGGCGCGGCGTCTATCTATCCTTGCTTACCTCCCCTATCCCGCATGGTATCCTTTCAACAATATCGCAGTATTAGCTGCCCGCCTTTTTTGGGTGTAGTATTAATGGATTATGCCGGAGTTGTGATGCATTGTGGTCGAAGGGACTTAGTTGACTCCTGACACGGCACTGTCGGCGTCGTCCCACTGGTCCTTGTCGCCCTTCCGCCGGACGAGGTATTGGCCTGTCCACCATCAGTTAGCATAAGACTCGTAAGCACCGTTGAACACGAAACGGGAGGACATACGGAACTCCGAGTTCGGGGCTTGCCAGACGCTGATCACGCTCAGTCCCGCCTTATAGCACATGAGCCGAACACTGTCCTCGCCGTACTTGTGGGAGTCGAACCAGTCGAACTCCTCTCCTCGCTTGATTACGCGGTCAATCTTCTCCAGCTCGATGTCCCGTTTCGCACGGAAGTAGAAGCGGTGGCGGGTTGTGGGTTCCTCCTCCAGCTGGGCCAGAAACTCCCAATCTTCCTCCTTGAACCATTCCTCTCCTGCGAGTCGGTTCGCATGGGCGAAGCCGTTCAGGAAAAATGTTCGGTACAAGTCATCACAGGAATGGTACGCGGCCCAAATTTTGTCACGATTGTCCGGGAGAACATGACCGTCCATGCCAATCAACAGGAGGTCGTCCTTGCGAAGGGAACTGGCCCAGTATTTCAAGTGTGACAGCGCTTCGGGCCAGGGGTCGTTGCATAGTACGGAACCTAGGGAGAGGAAGAGTCTCGGCGACTTGATGCCGTCCAAGTACTTCATTCCATCGTGGAATGACCCCCAGATGCCGGAACAGGTCACCGTGGACTCCGAGCTAGGGTGCTTTTTGACCAGATAGTCTATATTCTGGTGTAAAGACGTCTTGGAGATATCCAGGGCCATGTAACTGGCCTTGACTCTGGCCTCGTCGAGAGCGGCCAGGAGGTGGCCAACCTTTCTCGTGTCACTGGTCGTTTCCGCTCAGCAAGGGCACACTTAGGCTTGTGACGGGGGGTGTGGGTAGTGATGGGGTGGATGGACTGGGGAAGTGGTATGTAAGGTGCGTATAAAGTGTGTGTGGTGTATGTAACGGGGAAAACTAACCCAGCTCCCAGGTCAACCACCGTGATGCCCGATTGGACACGTGCTGCAATATCGGCGCCATGCTCATCGAAGAGAACCATCTCGTCCTGAGTCTGGTAGAATTCGGGTGTGAAGATGATTTGGTTCCAAAGAGGAAGGCCAACGTCGTCGTACAGCAACTCGTCTGGGAGAACTGGCTTGGCGCTGTCGGAATAGGGGGCCTCGAGAATCTCCATCAACCGCTTGCTGAGACCGTCGTACATGCGGCTGCCGCCAATGTCGATGACAGCCCCGTGACTGGGTGCACGGTTTTGGACGCCCATCGTTTCGGTTCCGGCAAGGCTTCGCGGAACGGTTACTGGTCAATTGCGAACGAAAGGCTCCTGGACGGGAAGAAGGGGTGGCAAAGGCGCGAGGTGAGGTGAGGTGAGTTGAGCTTAGAAGAATCGGATTTAGGTGTTGACGATCGGATCCGGAGCTTAACGAGGGTGGCAGAAGAAAGGTTGCGTTGCGTCGCAGATGGGTCGAAGAGGCCGTGGTGGTGGAGAGAGAAAGAAGGTCATGCGATTCGGGACACCCACTGCGAGAGCTTTTATATCTTAGGCAATCAACACCTATATCTCGAGGTCAATGATTCACTATCAAGGGAAAACGAGTCAAGAGAGAAGAAGAGATTCGCACACGCGAGCGACGCGGCAGGAGACGTGAGGTGCGTCTAGGATTCACCTGACGGGGAGGGCGTGGAGGAGTGGACTTTGAAAGCGTGGACTCTCGGGAGGCGTGGTTCACTCCACCAGTCCACCGGAGAGGGATCGGAAGAGGCACTAGGAAGTAGGAAACTCGAATAACCCGGCTGCTTTGGTCGCGTCGCAGCAAGCATCAAGCAAAACGAATGCAGGCAGTGAGTGATCACGACGAAACGAAGCCCGTTGGCACGCCCCCCAAGATGAGATGATGGAGATGACCTTCGTCCGGGAGCCCCAACACGCGCGTGAGTGCAAAGTACTGTAGTACAGTACGTAGTAATTTGAGGCGAATCTTGGCCACGTCCGGGGCCTGGCCAGAAGTGGTTCGTCCTACATTAGGGCGATCCATGGAGGGTGGCATTACTTCCAACATGGCCTCCCTCCACCGTAACATGGGGGGGGGGGCCCGCAGCTGCTGGGGAAGAAGAAGCGACCCTTCTTTTCTTCGGGGTGTTTTTTTTTTCTTCTCTTTACTCTTCGGCATCCATGATGATCCATCAGGCTGTCTTTTGTGTTCCTTTTGTCGGTCTTTCCGCTGGGCCTTGGCGGTCTCACAGTCTTCATTTTTGGGATCCATGGAAAACGAACTGCCTAGTCAGGGCCTAGCAGCAGCAGCACCGGTTTGTGTTTCTTCACGATATCCACTCGGGTTGAGGCCAGACGGGTGGTCCGGCTTCGGCTGTCACGATGGCCCAGCCACGCTAGGACGAGTAGGAGTGGCTTGACTGAAGTGAGCGAGAGGGTACAGACAGACCAGCGGAGTTGTCGTTGTTGTTAGTGAGACAAAGCTGTGGCCCCGCTGAATCGACAAGACTCTCGTCTCTGTTTGTTCTAATTACGGACCATTCCGTGTCATTCTCCACGTGTCCCTCCCTCCCTCGCGGCCCTCGCCAAAGCCTGTCGGCTATGTAGCCCCATCAACGTCAACTTGGGAGGGGGTTTTTTTTCGTTCTTTCTTAACGAGATGACTGGTCACTTTGGCGCAGACGAACGACGACTGGGCCACTGGCCGTGATTCCCGATCAGGGCGGCTGCACTGCAGACTGCAGTGGCGCTCCCACCCTCGACACCCCTGTCCTGGCCGAATGCACGTCATGGTTCAAGAGGGGACAAGGGCGAGACAAAAGGCATGACAAGCAGGAGAATAGCGTGGTTCCGATGTAATGCCTGATTGGGTGCGATGCGGCAGGCTGGGCCTGGGTGTTGAATGATTTGATCTCCATTGCAGGGACGTGGAGCGCTGCGTGCTGGCGGGCTGAAGCCAGTATGTGTACCGATGATGCCGTGAGCACGATCGGTTTGTTAGTGACTTGGAGAGCATGGCAGGCAGACGCCGGTTTAACCGCGGCGCGGCGCAGACGAGGGTATACCGAGGTCGAAAGCGCCAGGCAATAGACATGCCCATCGATTCTGGAGTCGTGGGGGAATACTCCGTACAGTACCGGCTTTCGCTTGACCGCTGGTTGATGTCGAACCCAGCATGTTCAGTTACTTGGTTTGTCGGGGTCTGTCTCCATTCCCCTCCACCACCACCACCACCTCCTCCTCCACCTCCGTCGCGCTGTACACACATTGACACACACATACACACACACACAGATCATTTGTGGCATCTCAACCGCCTGTCACATGGCTGCGGTGGGGTGGATGTGGGAAGTCGGAGCCGGGGTGGATGGACGTCGAGGGGTGGCCTGGCGCAAGTGGGTTGGAGATTGCATTGCGGTGGCGCAGCCTCTGTTGACAGAGCCGAGAACCGACCAGGGGATACGGGCGTGTACTTCGTACCCTCAGAGAAGAAAGGAAGCTGGTGGGTTTATCTGCGGTGCATGCGGTGCCTGTTTCGGCGCCGTCATGATGGGGTAAGCATGGCATTCGCATGTTGCTGGTCTCCAGATCGGAGCCCGATGCTACTACGTACGAGTTGTCATCCAATATCCAATTCTCGGGGAACTCTATCTAAGTATATCCCATACCTCCAGGACAGCCCTGTTCGCGGGTGCGAGGGAGGCCACCCATCGTGCAACAGCTCGCATCGCGAGGAGAAAAAAAAGAGGAGCCGGGAGAAGGACACAACAAGATGCTGCGTACGGAGTACGTACGTGCTAATTGCTTCGGACGTAGGGCAGGGTCTGGGCTCGACGAGAAGAGCACAAGGACCGGGGTGACATGGAGATGAGATGGCGGTGTTTGATGGAATTGATGTTATCGCCTTCTTCCGCATGGGCGGAATATACGTATCCCGGGTTTGAACTGACACGCGATTTCTTTTTTCTTTTTTGTCCCACCCCTTCGTGTGCTCCCTCGTACGTAAGTGCCATTATTATTCCTCGACAACACGGGCATACGGATGGATATCTTCTCAGGCATGAATGATAGCTGGAGGAATAATGGCCAATTCCAACGGGGTTTGACGGGTGACGTTGTTCCAAGACCCCTACCAACATACCCTACCTGCATATAACATCAATTCTGCCATGCCCTACCAAGCCAACCAAGCAGCCTACGAAGGAAGCACTACGTACTTACCCACCAACCCCCGGTCGCTGGCGCATGACACAATCGGGAAAAGCTCAGCGGCTACTATGTACCTAGCCCAGCGTCAACGTCTCTCCAACGTCGTCTGTCCAGCTCGGGGGTTCGGTGTGCTTGGGGAAAGTCATGTCCCGAACTGGCTGACGCTTGCACAATAACGTAACTGACTAACTAAACCTCCCATGTAGCCGTGCCCAGAACGGGGGTGGGCGGGCTAAATGACTCCAGGGGCAGACAGCCTTAACTGCTAAGTTAGTGTACCAATTACGTTCCGATTCGAGGTCCTGTTCCAGTAGGTATGCGATCGACATAAGTATGGTTGGTAGACTGATATATGTAAGTACATAGCGGCGGCACGCGGTTGCGACTTCGACTCAAGAGAACTAATTCGAATCCCTGCTTCGACGACGGACCCCTTTCCCGCTTCCTCTTTCCCCATCCCCGCCAGCGAACATGGACCGGAGTCGTCTCGCACTAGCATTAGCAGAGCACGAACAACAATACACAAAACCCATCCGAGCTCGGGACCCAGAACAAGCTTCCCAGCCAGAAGCCCCACGCTTACCCTGACCCGCTTGGGCGGGTTGGGGGGGGAAGGGGGGGGAAGGGGGGGGAAGGGGGGGGAGTGATTTCCCAGGGCATGGTAACAGGTCGGAAGAGCGTCGTG
>WPDH01000557.1:0-43183 GCA_019137255.1 Corinectria fuckeliana | reverse complement strand
TAAAATAAGTAAAATAAGTATTAAAATATAGCTTTTAGCTATATAAAACTATATATAAAAAAATAATAATTAAAAAAGTAATATAATAGTATAAATCTAATTAAAAAGAGAAAATATTTATATTTAAGAATATAATATTAAAAAAAAAAAAAAAAAAATTAAGTTATAATAANNGTATATTATATTAAGTAACTCTAGTAAAAAAAAACTTAAAAATATTTAAGGATTAATTAATATATATAAAATAGGGTCATATAAGAGCGTATAAGGTCATATAAGCGCATAGTATAAGATAACTCTAGCGAAATTTCCAAAAAAAGTTGATATAAGACACCAGGCCCTATGGCCTTCCGTATACCTCCAGTTTGGCGCTGTGTTGACTTTGCTTACCGCTGGTCTCGATCCTCTTGCGCGGCAATTCGTCTGGTCTCGACAGACCATCGTATTCGAGCAAAGCGACCGCGAGAATCCTAGCTATAACGCCCTCATCTTTAGAAGTACCCTCATGCACAACGGACACAGCCCAAGCAGTGCAACAGCCGACCGCGAACTCGTCAGACTACAACTACACAATCGAGACGGGGACGCTGCTATCCATGCAGTCCACAACTGTCACTAGCCTGACAAGAAGGTTCCCAGCACTGCATATTCTGTTCCCAACGGAAACTTCATTTCCAATTGACGGATGCTCGCCTTTTAATGGCGTCGCCCTAATCGTGACAATGAATAACCCCTGATTATTCACTCCGACCACAGGTACGCCGTCACATCGTTCGGTACTGGATATCCGAAAAAGACAAACTCAAACATCAATTCTTTGATTCGGTCAACAAGTGTGATGGATCCGGACTTAGGGGGGCTCAGCAGGCCCTCTTCACCACTCGGGGACGATTCGGGCGATTTACTCACTCAGCGCTCGTTTCCAAAGCCTCTTCCTAGTGGACAAGGACCGCTTCGAAGGCGGGACGATGACCCGGTTCGGTGGTATGGGCTTGACAACTGTGGTTTACGATATTCAATGGGTGCTGCACGCGGCAATGTTGGTCTCGATTATCGTCTTCCTCTGCATGATGTTGATGAAGTCTAGATCTTCCGAGTCTGTGCCACCCTCCCTGGAAGAGTAGCCACTGACAATTATCCGACATGGGTGGAGGGCATCCGTTTAGGAGATCTAGTCGTAATATCTCAATGGAAGCGGATAGTAAGACTCACTCCATATCCCTTGAAGTTCTATCTTCTACCCCTAATATGCAATATGCTGCGAGAGTTCAAGAATAGGATAATACAGATGCTCTGATAACATCACAAAACAGTGAAATGTCAAGGACGGCGCCTTACCTAAAGCAGAAGGCGGTGGCCTTCCCCGCCTAGCTTAATTAGATAGCGTCCACCCAAAGCTGACCTCTCTCCCTCGCCAATGGCCAACTGCCAGCACATTGCATTCGGCCGTGCGCAGAACATCTCGATTACACCGATATCCTAGATAATTGTATTCGTACTCCCTCCTCCTCGCCCATCTCTATACTATACCTCCTTATCTCCTTTCCCGAGTCGACAAGGACAACCCTCGCCGACATGTCGCTCAGCTATCCTCCCATGGTCATGGCCATGATCCAGTCCGCTGCGCTGGGCGGACTGGCCAATATCCTGGCGCAGGTCATCTCCGCGTACAAGACTGGGGTATGAAGCGATGAGACCTACCCTCGGCTATCTCGAAGTTTGGTGCCATGTAAAAATATCAAGAGAGCTAAGTTTTCTTGACTACAGTCCGAAGTGACGATAGACTGGGTGCCGGTTTTCCAGTTCCTGCTGTTCAACGTGATTAGCACTCCGCCCAACTTCCTCTGGTGAGTGAACGAACCTCCTCGCCTCACATGTCCTCTCATTCCCCTCAACTCACACCTCACACCTCTCTAGGCAGGAATTCCTAGAATCTACATTTCCAGCCTACCCTGCCCCTCCTCACCCCAAGAAGTCCGACACGCCTCCCCCGGCGCCCAAGCTCTCCGTCCGCAACACCGCCGTCAAGCTGCTCCTCGACCAGACCGTCGGTGCCGCTCTCAACACGCTCCTCTTCAGCACCTACACCTACTCAGCCCGCGCCGCCCTGCATCCTGCACCCCGCATCACCAGCCTTCCCAAGGCCATTTCCTTCTGGACCAGCCCGGGTACTGTCGACCTCTCCCGTGTTGACTTCGACACAGTCTGGGCTGCTTCCCTCGACGAGTTCTGGCCCATCCTTGTTGCCGGTTGGAAACTCTGGCCCGCCGTTAGCCTAATAAACTTCTCTGCTGTTAAAACTGTGCAGGGCCGAAACCTCGTCGGTTCTCTGGCTGGGGTGGTCTGGGGCATTTACATGAGCTTGCTTTCTGCGCAATAAGTCATCGCCCTTAAGCACATGTCAACCAGGTTTCTTCAAATGAAAGGATACACCGCCGTTAGTCCATAGGGTCTTGTGTGTCCAATGGCACGATGACGGAGAAGAGAAGAGTCTGTAGTCTACTTGTATTCAATGAAGGTTCAATGATCTTCGGAGTAAAAGGCTGGACAAGGTAGGGAGACGACCGCGAAATGGACGCATCAATGTGATTAAGCTGTATGTACTATGAAAAGAAAGGTGAACCTGCTTATTCAATCGCTTTTTGGGACGCTAAATCCATGTATAGAATAATTGCTCAAGCCGAAATGCAGTTGCCAGACCGAGCTATCCAGTAACTCATGCCATCCAAGCTCGCCTCGCTTGCAGCCATTGTCAGTCACAATTTAGAGCACAGCTTCTAGAAAGGTGCTCTCTAGGAGGCTATCTTCATAGGGCGGAGAATTCGATCGTGACGAGTTCGAAATGGTGTGGTCACTGCAGGCCGCGAACAGATCCTCTGAGCTGTTCGGCACCTGCACACATTTGCTAAGGGGGGTTCCGATATTTGCTGCCTTGAGAGAAAACTCAGTTGCTGCCGGATTTGGCCTGGCATCATGCGACGACGTGGCTAGGACATCTTGAGAGCTAGCTGGCCTTGTCCGGCTAGACACTCGGCCTCCAGGAGCTCCGTCGAATGGCCCAGGCTCAAGCCTAACAATGTTCCTCCAGCCAGGCTGCTTGCGCAGCCATAGATACGCTGCTGGGAAACCACTGGTAGAGGCTTTTTGACTTGCCGATCGAGGTAGAGTGACCATTGATAAAGGGCGTTCTCGAATGATGGTAGAATCACTGAACTCGCTTTCAATGCTGGACGAGCGAGATGAAGGGGCCTGGCACCGGCTGAGTACGGCGAGATTGTCGTTTGGTACTGCCTCCTCAAGTGTCACGGCAGTGGGCCGCGTGAACCAGTCGACATCTGGGGAGGTTGCAAAGACCCCGAAGAGCCCAAAGAGAGCATCAGCAACTTCGTACCAAAACATCAGCCAAGGCCGCATATGCCACAGTGCGTCCACGTCGTATTCGGGCCGAAGCATCTCGTTCGCAAAGTTGTAAATGGTGGCAAGAACCTATCTGACTTCCTTTGGCAACCCCTCTCTAGCCTGGACGATACAGGACCATTCTCGGGCCACTTTGAATAAGGGATCTCCATTTCGGTCCAACGGATGAAGAGCCTTGAATGCTCCCATAAGATCGATGTCCTTGCCACATGGTTGGTATGCATAAGCACCGACAAAGGTGCGATATTGAAGGAGGAACATGCCGGGGATGCGAGGGTGGGGGAGCAGGTTGCTCGATATAGACTGATATGTCAAGTCGGTCTTGCGGATATCATCGAGAACATTCGGTGAACGAGATGGTGCCATGTACGATTGGCTACTCACGATTCCATCCGTCACATCGATAGGCCGGGCTGCATTCGTCTCGGAGAGCAATTCCGCCATGTCCCTTACTGCCTCCTCGTGAAGCTCATCAGTGTCGCTCATTCCGGCTGGTTGATCGTGGTGGTGTAGCCAAGTTGCGGAGGGCATTTTGTAAAAGAAGATGACTGCGCACTCGCCACAGAGAGGTTGAACCGAAGGGCTGGAGAGGTACATGGCATGGTAGACTCGGTGCGCTGGACAGAAGTACTATGTCTGGCCTTTGTAGGAAGGCGAAGATTTCTCGTGATGGACCCATCGCCAGCCAGCTTCATTGGCGAAGAAGCAATGGGCATGGCAAGCCATAGTTGACGATGAGGTTGCAGGCTTGGGCGCGGTATGAGAAACAGTGAAATGTTGGAGGCGAGAGGAGTTGCCGAAAATTGATTGGGTGAATGCTTGAATGATGGACTGGGAGGCGGCGAAGAGCAAAGACGAAAGCAGAATGGCTAAAAAAGATATGACCAAAGAGTGATGTGGTGATGGGGGCGATGCGAGCCTGAGTGTATCGACGAGTGGACGTATATGAGAAGCATCAAGGGAGTGGCTGGAAGCCAAGATGCTCGGACGAGGTGGCATTGATGCATAACTCGAGGGTGGTAGTTGCCTGAAAATTGGAACTTACGGGTATCTAGGTGCTCCTTCCTAGACCGGCGAAGAGAAGTCATGCAAGCCTTGGTTTGAAGGAGGGGGATCCTATTAACTGTTGTCATAGATACCTAAGGTAGGAGTTTGGGATGATTCCAAGTGCAGGCCTTAGGGATGAAGGCAGTCAGCCACTATGAATTGGTATAGTATCATTTCAGCTGCATTACTTATCGTTTCAAGTAGATGAGTTCTAAATGGTCTTTCCTCTATCAAATGAGTGATGAATCATGAATATCAGATATGATGCACGGTGCTTCGTGCGGCCCGAACTATCTACCAAGGTACCTGGAGCTCATTCATTTGCAGTACGTACCTTACCTGGAGAGGTCAGCGCTAATAGCAACACGTACCGAGGGCGCGGGAGATGCGCAGGTAGGCTTTTCTCAATGAGGCAAGTAAAAGTTGCTGACGTGACAGGTCGCAGACATGCTCGAACATGGTCCGATTTAATCGTCATTGTGTAACGCGACCTCGACAGTGGACGACGCCACCGCAATGAACGATCTGTGTTTGCCCCAGCCAAAAAAGCAGATGGGATCCATCCATGGGGAATGGCAAGCCGGCTGAGAAGAGAAAAGCAAAAGAAAGGGAAGCGCATACTACCTGTTCCTAGGCGGGGAGGCGGGGTATAGCGAGAGGCGTGTTTCGGAATAATTGCTTCTTCCAAGCAATAAATGACGAACGGTTTGGTCAGCAAAGAAGCAATGTCCCCCAAATAGAGAGCGGCAAGACGGCAAGGCTCGGTCTCACCGGTTGGACGCCACAGAAGACCACGGTAAGGCTTGCCTCTTTTTAGTTCGGCTGTACAAATACACAAATACACGAAGTACTCTCTCCATAGTAGTCCAAGATGTGGATGTTACAAAATTAAAAATAACCTGGGTTCATGTCTTGAAGGAACGAGTCCAAGATGTGCATCACAGCGTGACCGGCCAGATGCATGCGCTGCCTACATCTCTTAATCTCTTCAAAACGGAATGGTTTGTAAAAGCAATCATGGGGCAAAGTTCGACTAATGCGAGTTCATGTGGCTACAAGATCTAAAAGTCCGTTGAGATGCGACAACATGGAACGGGCCGGGTGATGGAGATTAACCTTTCCATCACCAGCAACCTGGTCAAAGCCCCTGGGGCCTCTATAACCCGTCTGTCTCACTCACTCCCGGTCGACAAAGTTGGAAGTTCCCTACCTAGGTACCTCGTTCACACCGCTGGAGGCCTACCAAGTCGACAAGGTAGTGCCCCATATGAAGTCCATAGGAAAGGGAAGTGATACCTAATTCAGGGACAGCCGATCCGACGAAGACAGGCCGGAGCTTTCCCCGACGTAGCTTTTATTAGTGGCTCTCGACACGGTGACCTTCAGTGGCAACGACTAATCACTCCCCGGCGCTGCAACTGGCGCACGGGCTGGTAGGTGATGAGCTAAAAAGTCAAGCCTCAGCCACCAACGCCACCTATCCAACGCCCATCCACTGAGATGGAAGGGCTTGAACGACGGGATATTGGATGGGGTGGAAGTGGAAGTGGACGGTGGCACGTTGGACGGCGGAATGATGCAAAGAGATAGCGTGCATCGGCCGTCAGGTGGGGTGGGTGGATGCGGACGTCGTCCGCCAAGCAACGCCAATACGCCAATACCTAAAGCCGCCTTTCCGCCAGCTTGGTGATGCCTCGCAGCCTCATCTTCGTCCACCAACACAGGCTGGCCCACTTCTTCCCTCTCCCCTCTTCCCTCTCTCAGCTCAGTGCAACCACCACCGCCGTCGCAACATCGCACTCACCCCTGCCATCGCGTGCACCCTGCCATCTCGAGTCCAGTATCGAGTCCAGTATCGAAACCAGTATCGAGTCCATGACCGCTCCCGAAAGATAGAATGAAGACGCCAATCCCCTGCCCTCTCCCGCGTTGCTCCTAGCCTCGGGTGCTCGCTCTGTGCCTCGACACCTGCCGGGACTCCCGTCTCTGCTAGCCCGGCGTCGCGATTGACATGATTTCGTCATTGCAGTCTCATGGTCTCGTAGACCTCATCAGCTGCGACCCTCGCCCGACCTTCGTCGTCCAACTGCCCTCCGCTTCCGACGCCTCCTCCAATGCCTCCCCCGACGCCTCCTCCAATGCTTCCTCCAACGCCATCCTGTACCGAAACCCGGCTTTGAAAACCATCGTCACTCTTGACCAATCCATCCGCTCCATCCCTCAAGATGACTCTCATTCCCCCTTCTGGAACTGGGTCATCAGCCCGCCATCCAATTCGACTTCCGAGTCCGAGCTCCACCTCAACACCGAGCCACATACCGCTGGTGACGTCCAACACTCCCTCCCCTACTTCGGTGTTTTCTGGACGCGGAGTATCGTGTGCAAGCAATGGGTTGTTATGAGCGGCAACGAGATCGCCCCCTCATCGGAACCCCCTAGGAAGAAACGGAACGAGTGGAAGCCAGGAAACCCTGCGGCATCGAGATCCTATACCCAGGACCCACTGCCAGATGCTGCGAATCTGGCCTCCCAGAGGAATTCCGAGAGCAAGACGCCCATGCTCTACCGCCATGAGACCAATCCAGGTCTCATGGTCCCCATTTTCGACTCTGAGCCTGAACCCTTTCTTGACATCGTCCATAGTGTGGATTGGGGCTCAACTTCACTGGGTCCCATGGACAACTGGCCACCGCAACTGCAGCAAACCTTCAGCCAAGTTATTTCTGACTCAAGGCCCATCGCCCTGTACTGGGGCCCTGACTGCACCACCATCTACAACGAAGGGTTCTCCAAGTATTGTGGCGCTAGGCACCCTGAATGGCTGGGACGTTCCGCGTTCGAGGTGTGGCCTCATCTGAAGGAGAAACTGCAAGATATAATCGCATCTCCCCTAAAAAAGAGCTCTAAATTCGAAGATGAGTCAAGATTCTTCATTGAACAAGCCGACGGATCCGCCGAGGAGACATATGCCGAGTGGTCTCTTGTCCCCATCGTTTTCGACAAAAGGTGCCTGGGTGTACAGCACTCTCTTCTTGAAACTACTTCTAGGCGACTTTGGGAGAGGAGGATGAAAATGCTGATAGACCTCGGCGAGACTCTAGTCGCCACTAGGGATGTCAAGTCATACTGGACGAGGACGATCGAGGAGCTTGAGCGCTGGAGCCCAGCCTATGATGTCCCCTTGGCCTTTATCTACTCGGTGGGCGAAGACGGCGATAGCGACTCCTCAACTTCGAGGTATAGGTGCCCAAGGAAATGCAATTTGGAAGGATGCCTCGGGGTGCCGGAGAACCACAGTATCGCACCCTTGGTTCTCAATCTTCGGGACGCTGAGAACGGTCTTGCTCCCATGTTTCGCGAGTCGTTGAAGTCGCCCCAGCCCCTCCTGCTCCAAACGAAGGATGGGACACTGCCCAAGGATTTACTCCATGGCCTCGAATGGCGTGGGTTTGGCGATGCCTGCCAAGCTGCAATCATATGCCCGATTCGTCCCACCAAGGAAGAACACGTCATGGGTATCTTATTCCTCGGCCTGAACCCTCGACGCCCATACGACAGTGACTACCGGCAGTTCATTTCACTGCTCAATCAGAAACTGACTAGCTCACTTGCCTCGACAGTTCTCTTGGAGGAGGAAAGTCGCCGAAGACGCAATGCCACAGAGCAGGCCGCATATGATAACGCCATGCTCAAAGAAAGGCTGGAGTATCAGACGGAACAGACGAATAGGTCGGTTCAGACCCTCACGGCCGTTGCCGAGTTCATCCCAGTCGGAATGTGTTTCGTCGATACCGACGGCAATGTTACATTTGCCAATGATGCCTGGCATCGCATCACGGGCTACCCAAAAGGGAACATAAGCCACGGCGCTCTGTTGGAGTCAGTCCTGGAGGAGGATAAGCCGAAGATGATCCAAGCATACAAAGACGTTGAAGAAAGGGATGTGGTGACGTTCGAGTACCGAATCCTGCGAAACGAAGGCGGGTCTGGGCTAGAAAGCCTCAAGTCCCCCCCGGCCACTTTAGCTACAGCGGCCGACGGAGTGGCCTGCCATATCCTGGCCTCGATCAAGGCGGAACGTTCCCCTGGCGGCAGCGTGATCCGGATTTTGACTTGTCTAACCGACGTGACAGTACAGAAGGACAGCGCTGAAGAGGCTATCCGACGAGCACAGGAGGCAGAGAATCTTAAGCGGCTCGCCGAATTTGCAACCGTTGGCATGTACGATATGAGCTTGGATGGCCGCCTTTTGAGTGCGAACAACTTGTTCTGGGAGCTTACCAATCTAGCCAAGGTCGACCTTAACAAGGTCGTAGTCAAGCCCTGGCCCGAATTTGTGGTCAAAGAAGACCTGGTCATTCTCGATCAAAGCTTGGAGGACCTAAGGGAGTCGGGGCGTCCTCAGACTGCGGAGTTTCGGCTTCAGGCCCCGTGGGTCACCGAAGACAACGACGGCAATGTATCCACCATTTCTCGATGGGTTCTGGCTACATTCATACCGGTCAAGAGCTCCGACGGTGGCATCCTTTCATTTACAGGCTGCTTGAGCGACGTGTCGTCGCAAAAATGGCAGCTCGACCAAGAGAAGTCGCGCAAGGAGGAGGCCATTGAATCGAAGAGACAGCAGGAGAACTTCATCGACATGACGTCGCATGAGATGCGAAACCCTCTTAGCGCTATCCTGCATTGCACCGACGCCATCATCGCATCCCTTTCCAGGGTGCAGGACATCATAGAGAACCCGGACCCACTCACGCCTACTCGAGCCGACGCCGATGTAGCAGTTCCGAGCCCCAGCGTCGGAAGATCAGAAGAAGAAAAGCGGCTACTGGACGACAGCATCGAGAACGCCGAGACTATCGTGACTTGCGCGCAGCATCAGAAGCGCATTGTCGATGATATTCTCACCATGTCTAAGCTGGACTCCAAGCTGTTAGCCGTCACGCCGTGTACGGTCGATCCCATCCAGATTGCCCACGACGCACTGAAGATGTTCGAGGTGGAGGCTCGCCGTGTAGATATCGAGTTGACATCCTCCGTTGACAAGTCTTACACGGACCTCGCATACGACTACTTGGACCTGGACCCGTCGAGAGTGAAGCAGGTGCTCATCAATCTGCTCACCAACGCGTTGAAATTCACCAAATCCGGCAAAACCCGCAACGTGAAGATATGTGTTAAAGGCTCTCTTGAACCTCCGTCTAAGGACTTGACAACAGTCGATTTCATCCCTCGATTCTGCGACATGTCCGAGGAGTATGACCAGCCGGCGCTGCACGGTCGAAGCAATCCGGTCTATCTCCTATTCGAAGTAATGGACACTGGCCAGGGGTTGACTGCGCTGGAGATGGGGAACCTGTTCAATAGGTTTGTACAAGCGAGCTCGAAGACGCACGTCAAATACGGAGGTTCTGGGCTAGGCCTCTTCATTTCACGCCGCTTGACGGAATTGCAGAATGGAGCCATTGGCGTGGCCAGCGAGCCTGGCGTTGGATCGACATTCGCGTTTTATATTGAGGCGTACCTCCCGAGCGAGGCGTCGAGAAACGAAGCCTTGGCGGTTGCGGCTGCTGCCAAACTAGTTGCCAGCACCAATGCCGCAGAGATGTCGGAGGGGAATCGCGGATCGAACTTTCGAGACATTCGACTCCAGCGGCACCAGAACCCAGGCGGTAACATCCGCCTTGACGGCATTCTCATCGTCGAGGACAACCTCATCAACCAGCAGATCACGCGGCGTGGCCTCACCGATCGTGGATATACTGTCGACGTGGCGAACCACGGAATCGAAGCGTTGGAGAAGCTGCAGCGGCACCAGGGGGTTACTCCCAAGGTCGGTCTCAGTACTGGTGGCGCTGTTGGCCTCTCGGCTTCGAGGAACAATCCACACTCGCTGCCAATCGCCATCAATATGGTGCTGATGGACATTGAGATGCCCATTCAAGATGGGCTGACGTGCACACGGCATATTCGCGAGCTGGAGCAAAACGGCGATGTGTTTTGTGCGTCTGGAGGCCGTATCCCGATCATTGCAGTGACGGCCAATGCAAGGCCTGAACAGGTGATGGAGGCGAAACTAGCAGGCTGCGACGATGTGCTAGTGAAGCCGTACCGGATTCCGGAACTCATCGAGAAGATGCAAGTGGTGGTCCGTCGCATGGGAGGACTCAGCCCCAGCTCTCCGGTGAGGTGATTTGATATATGGTTGATACCTGGTTCAATATATGAGGTTCAAGAGCGAGGAATGATGTAACGGCATGATCATAATTTGATGTATTTGTTGGCGTTTTGAGGTTGGTCAAAATGGATGTGGTGTTTTTAGGTGATGGCACATGTGCGACTGAAGGACACTAAGCGCGGATGCATTTTAGCATATAACGGAGTTTTGAGGCAGGGTGAAGATGCGTCAATGGCGGAAGCTTAGAAGTTTGATGTGAGGTGCACCAAATGGAGTGAGCAGCAATACTATGCTGTGCGAGTTGTATGCTAGCTACTTATGTCTCGCTGTGTCATGATGTACATAGATATCGAAGGACGTCGATTAATGATGGCTCGTGCGATGTGGATGTGGATTTGTTCATTATTCATGCTGACGGCTGACGGCAATGAACAACTAAGTACTTAAGCGATCCGATGATTGCCCCAGAATGCGCCGTATTTGGGACTCTCCGTATGAGCGTACGAAGTAGATATATACATCACACCATGATGAACGTGTCGATCATGGGAACATGCCTATCATAAGTCGGCAGTTGAGAAACCCCACCAGAACCGGAGGACAACGAGCCGAGGCCGGGATCCGGATATGCAGCCGGCGGGAATTCGTCGTCCTCATGGTGACATCACCCACGGCCCTCGGGCCATATGTACATAGTGCTTCCAGGGGAAGGAGTGGAGGAGTGGGGAAGATCCGTCCATCCAACTGCAGCTTCAGCGACACCCATTTTCTTGCTCCCTCAACCCCGATCGATATTCTTGACAAGCTCGAGTCTGTTCAGCGCAGGTCAGTATCGTTCTTTAATCCAGCTAACTAGGTGCCTAACTAGATACCTGGTTGTTGTGCTTGGCGACAGCGCTTGAAGGATTGATACTAACAGCTCTACATAGCTCTGCCAATAATTACCCCGCCACGACGCATCAACCCCTCTTCCGAGATCAACCAAGCATCATGTCGACCATGCCCGCATCCCACGGCCACAGCCAGGCCTGCTGCAACGTCCCTCCCGTCGTCGCCAAGGGCTACAAGGCCAAGGGCTCCTACGAGGAGGTAGGCGGCTACAAGACGTGTATGACGGCCTCCCTTGCCGCTGTCGCCGAGGATCGGCTAGGCCTCCTTGCACCGCTATATGATGCGATGCGATGCGATGCGATGCGGGACAACAAAAAGATTAATGAAGCTAACGCTATTGCTCAATTAGACATCACTGGCCCCTCCGATGCCACCAAGGCCATCGTCGTCATCTACGACATCTTTGGCTACTTCGACCAGACCGTCCAGGGCGCCGACATCCTCGCCTACAGCGATGACCACCAGAAGTACAAGGTCTACATCCCCGACTGGTTCGAGGGCAAGCCCTGCCCCATTGAGTGGTACCCTCCGGACACGGAGGAGAAGCAGAAGGGCCTCGGCGACTTCTTCGGCAAATTCCCTCCTCCCAAGATTGCTGCCCTAGTCCCCGATTATGTCAAGGCCGTCAAGGCCAAGGACTCGTCCATCTCCAAGTTTGGAATCCTCGGTGTAAGTCCCCCTATGTGTGTGTGTGTGTGTTTACGAGGATACCGTGAGCTAAACCGAGGCCCCCCTATCAGTACTGCTGGGGAGGCAAGGTCGTTTCCCTCAGCACCAAGGCCGACTCCAACCCCTTCTCTATCGCCGCCTCAATCCACCCTGCCATGGTTGACTCGAATGATGCCGCTGGTATCACTACTCCCACCATCCTTCTGGCCTCCCAGGATGAGGATGCTGCGGAGGTCAAGAAGTTCGAGGAGGCCCTCGATGGGCCCAAATATGTCGAGATCTTCCCCGACCAGATCCACGGCTGGATGGCCGCCCGTGCGGACCTCGAGGATGCCCGCGTCAAGGAGGAGTATGAGCGTGGCTACAAGACTGTCCTGAGCTTCTTCGGCAAGAACTTTTAGAGGTGTTTATACTTGACAATCAGGACCCCGGTCGACACCATGAATAAAATGAGGCATGATAGACTTGAGAGATGAGTCGAAAGGAAAATCCGTACGATATGCCTTCCCATTGCTGTTTGTTGTGAAACAATGTATATGGCCGTAAGTCGTAACGGCTCATCACTCTCACAATCATGATGATGCCTGCGCAGCCTCTCCAAACGCCATGACCTGCTCTATGTCAAGATGAGTAAAGTCCCCGATGTCTACATGCTCTCTGCCAGGCCCTCTCCGCACCACGGTCGAGACCATGTAATCCTCCAGCAATGGCGTCAACCTCACGTCCACATCGGCAACCTTCTGTCCCTGGAACCACGCCTGCTGCGGCGCCCGCATCTTCTCGGGCGGCGCAAAGCCTCGCATCTCCAGCTCGCCCAGCCACTCGGCGAGGAGGGCGTCGCCCGTCATCTTGACGTATGCCTCGCGCAGACACCACAGCGCGTAGAAGTAGCGCAGGGCGTTGTCGCGATCCTCGACGGCGCTCCCAGGACTGAGCAGCTTCAGCGCGGCGACTTCCCTGGGCGACAGGACCTCGGCGTGCATGTCGACGAAGTGGTGCCAGCCCTGCGAGGCCACCATCTCCTGGTCGCGGCCGCGGCGCTCGAGCGGGCACACGACGTCGACGCCCACGGCAACGCCGGGGGGCGGCCGGTGCACGGCGGCGAGGACCACCAGCCCGGCCTGGTGCGACACGTTGAAGAGCAGCGGCTGCGACCCGTCGGCGAGCCGGAAGACGGGCTTGGTGCGCTCGTCGCGCACGGGGACGGCCTCGGCCCAGGCGACGCCGCAGTAGCGGGCGATGGCGTAGCGCTTCAGGAGGATGGATCCCAGGGCGAGTTTGGCGTCGCGCGCGTGGTAGTACCGCAGCACCGCGGCCTGTTCGTCTGCGGACAGGAGGCTCAGCGCGCGGGAGGCCTGCGAGGTTTGCTTCCGTCAGCGTTCCGAAGGGACCTGAGACGCCGGGGAGACGCTTACGGCGGCGGGCAGGTCGCGGGTTTGCGTGGCGGAGGGCCACAGGGGGCGGGTGTCGAGCACCCACTGGACGACGACGACGGGGCTTGTGGTTGCAGTCATGATGATGGGGATGGGTGAGGAGGAGTCATGGAATGAGAATGAGACGGAGACACGAGACGCAGATCAAGTGTACGAAGGAGCAGGTTTGAGAATGAGGTTTGAGATGGCTCAGGTTTCACTGCTTACTTGGATCCCCGATGACATGCGACACGTTGCGGAGGTTTCAACTGGCTCGGAGCGGGATGCATTGCGGGCGGGACACGGCACGTCGGGGGCTAAGCTGGATGGACCGAAGCCGGCGGGGGTTTAAAAGCGACAGGGGTTGCGTCCGCCGGCCGAGGGTCTAGGGTAGGCCTAAGCTTACTGCACGCTTCTGGTCTGGGTCTTGTGGTGTCATCCGCGCCGCAATCCCTACCTCTGCTTGTTAGTTCTGTCACATCACCAGACTAATAATAAGCAAACTAATTATCAGTTTCCTTGGTACGGCACTTCACTAGTGCTGGCCCCTCCCCCCTCCCCCTCCTCCTCACCGACACCGAACGGGACGGACGGGTTCCGGAGCTTGTACTTCGTAGTTCAAGTAAGTAGTCCGGTAGACTAATAACTGACTGACTGACTGACTCACCGGCTGACTATAAAGGCATTCAAATCCCACATTCCCACCTTGACCGCCCTGCTCTCTTCTTCTTCCCCAGCGGGTTCCCCCTCGCTCCCCCTCAGGGAACCAGCCATTCGCGGTTGTTCGAGACCTCGGAGTCGTTCCTCAAGCCAATCCCCCGACCGTCTCTCCCGCCTCCTCTCCCCGCGATACCTCCGCCAACCTTTCCCTCCCCGTCGCCGGAAACCCCCCGATACAACTCGCCGCGATGGCCCGGAGGACGTGCTCCGCTGGAAGGGCGAGTCTCCGAGACTTCCCCCCCTGAAGCGTAGAAGCATTACTCTTTCACTCTCCTTCTCCCTCCTTTTCTCTCTCTCCTCCTTTTTTTCCAAACCAAGGGTGGAAGGGGGGGGATTCGAGGAGTTGGGATTTTCCTGCTTGCATGGCAGGGCGCCAGCCTGCAAGCAGTTGAGAATCATTTTTTCCACCCAAGGTCCCCCCCGCTCAACACCATTCTCCATTTTACACCCTCAGCTTGAAGTTGTCGTGTTATAAGAATGCTTGTTCTGTGGGGGAAACCCTTGTTCATTTATACCGCTGGATGTTCATTATCGCTGAGCCTGAAGCGTCGATGCTCCGTCGGCGTAAGTTGACGTGAAATCCGCTGGAAGAGCTCGCGAGCCTAGCGAAGGAGACTGTCACCACCACGAGGAGTGTTCTCCGTCCAAAAAGAACCCCCCCCCCCCCAAAACCAGCTATTTCTATCCTCACGAACCATGCCATCTACCGCTCCGCCGACGGCACGAAAGGAAAACAACTTCATACCTAATCGTGAGGAGGGAAAACACCTGTTTTGTTTTGTTTTTGGACGTTGAGATTGCCTCGCGGAAGCGCCGACGTCCCAATATGCCCGCCCATCTTAACGCCGAGTGTTGGGCACAAAAAAAGACGCCCGAGGAAGCCCGGAGGGAGGGAACAAAAGTTCCAAGCCGATGCCTATTTTGTTTTGTTTTTTTGCCGGTCGACACCAGACGGGGCGATTTGCAGAACGGAGGCTTTGGGAAAACCCCACGGGTGGAGGGTACCCCCGCGAGAGTCTGAACCTTTACGTGGTGTGGGGGATTAACGGCGTTGTTGTTGTTGTTGTTGTTGTTGTTGTGGTTTACACGACGCCTACCGATACAGACTCGGGAATTCTAATGTGGTTGTGGGAGGGGATGAGACCGATGTAATGGGCTGGCTGGCATGTGGCGATGAGGGCGCTTGCTTGAATATGCGAGCATGAAATGTGTCTCTGTAATGATGGGTCACGGCCACGAAGTGTTAGACATAAGATAATGCATAATACGAGTTAATAATAATATCTACAAATTGCAGTTATTCAGAGCCAAAAAAATTCAACTGCAACATATCGATTTCAACCAGTGTGGAGAGTTTCCAAACCCTCGGGCTTCTTCCCGAACCGTCCAACCATGAACCCCGTCCAACTGTGTAAACCTGTCAAAACTCCATCCATCTCGGTCATCTTCCTATTGCGATCCATGTTCATATCCTGGAACCTTTGTCGTGTATTCGTGCATGTCCAAGTCGAGACGTGCTGTCGTATTATGTATGGGTCGCTCGATGCCGCCCAAGTTACTGCTCGTCATCACAGCACCACTCATCATCACCGTCGGACATGGTGCCGTCACCCATGGCTTGGCGGAAGTACTCTTTGCCCCCATAAAGGCACAGCCAGGGTAGAAAGCCTCGCTCGAAGGAATACTGCTGGATTCGGGGCCGGGAAGGTCCGGTCGTTGGCGAGTATTGCTCACGACTGTGTCGTATCGTGAAAACGTCCTCGTTGCCGCTGTGTTGATCGTCTTCGTCTTCCTCAGGCCTGTCGCCAATGCCATCCCCGGTGAAGGGTGCGTAGGCTACATCATCAGGAGAGGCCTCTTGAATAGCGCCCAAGCCGCTGTTCAAGCAAAGGACCTCGATGATCTCGACCTCGTTGTGGCGGTCGACTTCGCCGAGCTCGTCGCACACGTGCTCGATGTCGACACGGCGGACGGGATCGAGGTCGTCGAGGTCAACCTCTACATCCGAGAGGCTCTCCTCTTCGGGCCCGGCTCCAGCACCTGTCAGATCGCCGTCGTCGAGGTCGCAGTCGAAGAAGAAAGCCCAGGACGAAGACGACGAGTCTGCTTGGTGGTGGCCGTTTGACTGAGAAGACCCCGCTGGGACGTCTTCGCTGTCGTCTTGACTGGAACGATGGCGCTTGGTTCTTGATGACGGCCCGCCGTGGAGAGCTTCGGCTTGCTGGTCCTCGTCGCCATCACGGGGGCGTTTGAGGGTGCCCTCCATGCACGTAGAGTTGTCTGTGAGCTTCTGGCCACCCATTCCGTATTGCGCATGGGGCAGATGCTGGAGTAAGGAAGCGACAAGCAGTGATGGTGGGAAAGGTTTCTGGTAACTGAGAGAGGTGCAGGCGAAGAGTGGTCGAGGTGACGGGTTGTCGTGGCTGTCCGTGATGCTCTAGCAACCCGGGCGAGACGAGTGCAGAAGACTCAACCTGGTGATGGGGTGGAACAAAGAAGGATTTCCAGACGACAGGGCACGAGGAAATATATCCTTGTTTATGACAAGGCAGACAACTGTGGCCGGCAAGGAAGCCCAAGCCGCAACCCTTGTGAACAAGTAACGTGACAGGGCCAGAGGGTCGTCGTGTGAGAAGAGCGTGTGAACGGTAGAAGAGGACGGCCCTCAGGGTCTGCCAAACTCAAATGTTGGACGAGGTAGAAGGTATCACGGATTTGAAGCATAGAAGAGATCTGGACGGGACGGCATGTGCCTCAGGACTCACCGTCGGACAGGCAGAATAATTAGTTGCCTTAATTACTTACACGTCTACTTACCTTACTAGTGATGATCCGTGCGGAATCTACAAAAAGCCGGCATCTTGCACGGGGTCTGTTTAACAGCGGGAAGCTCACGTTGGGATGCTGCACATTGGGACAGGCCTGATTACCTCGCGTTCACGCAGCTACCCGCGCCAGTCGACACACTTAGATGACACATCCCACGCCTTCACGCCAACCATTTCCCTTATCAAGACAAGGCGCCAACACCGGCTTTGTTTGACTGATCCCATCATGGATTCAATAGCGTCATTATGACTACCCGGTCTATGCAAGTAGCCCTTGACAAACAACCCATTTTCCTATCATTAGGACCTCTCCTACATCACGCATCCTCGTCCTCCTCAGCAGGTGCATCAACCGAAAGGAGGAAAACCCTGTGGCCAGCCTTGCTGCTCTTCTTCCCGTCGTCCTCAGAAGCTTGGCCCTGGCTCGCATCCTTTTCATCCTTCTTGTCGTCCTTGGCCTTGGTGGTGTCCACAACCCCATCCTTGAGCTCGCCAATCGTCTTGATCGCCCTTCCGTTGCCATCCAGGTCCACCACCACGTCGAGGGTGTCGATACTGCCGTCCTCCGTGTATGTCCACATCTGCCTGATCTCTCCACGCACCAACCCCGTCAGCCACAGCGATCCCAGCACGCCCGGCACCAGGTACAGCAGGGCCGGCTGCCCGCGCTTGAAGACCAGCAGCATCGCCAACGTGACGAGCATGCCCAGGAAGTAGCCAAACATGGAGGCGTAAAAGTACGTCTTGGGGAATCGAGACGCTCCTAGCGCCGGCGGCAGCTGCTTCGGCCCAGAGAGGAACATGGTCCCCCGGACCCAGAGGCTGTCGCCCCAACTACCCTTGGCATTGACGTACGGAGCCTTGACCTCCTTGTGCTTCACCTCGCTCCTCGAGACAATGGCCCCCGACGTGGGGTCCTGCTCAACGAGTTTCAAGTCTGTGGATTCGTATTTGATCTTACGCAAATAGTGCATCCAGAGATCGAATCTCAGAGCCAGCGCCACGACCATGCCCGGGATGACAATGTCTCCGAGGCCTAGAATGCTTCTCCTCTCTGCAGCCTCGAACGTGAGCTTGATTGGCACATCTAGTTTCGTAGCGACAGTCACCATGTACGGTCTGCGTCAGTTGTTAGCACAGAAATACGTGGGTAGCAGGGGTCGTCCAATACATACGTGTAAAACACCATGACGATGTCATAGAAGAACAGGCCCACCAGAACCAAAGTACTCGTAAGGTAGTCGGTTGGTGACAAAAGGAGGAAGGAACCGTAACACATGGCGTAGCCGAGCGTGTTGGAGAGGAAGGGCGATGTCGTATACGAGTAGACGAGCGCCGTGGCCACCGCCATAAGCATCGCCACCACGTGAGCAAACTTCACCTTGCCCTCCTCCTTGCCCATCCCATGGACGAAGAACTTGACGACCCAGTGCCGCGTCAGCAGATCGCGGACTTCCCAGGCAGCTTTACGGGCTCTCGCTGGTGCTGCCAGCAAGGCCAGAGGCCCGGGCAGAGGGTTGCTGGTGTCTTCGCTTCCCGAGATGGGGTTTCCGACATCGTCGCAAGCCTTGACGGACCGGGTCCTCTGGTCAACCACCCTCAGCGAGCCGTCGCGAGCCCGCCAATACCGCGGAAACACCAGGGTCGTCCCCAGCTCGATGGCGTGAGAGTACAGCGACAGCAGACTGGCAATGGACATGGCGGACATGTACCAACGGAGGATCTTGTTAAGGATGTTCGGATCCTTGAGCCACTGCATCAGGTAGTACAGGCCGACGAGAACGACAGCGGCCATTAGGGGAAACAAGATGGCGTCGGAGGGCTCGAGGCCCTGCGAGAAGCGCTCCTCGTCGTCCTCCTTCTGCCCAGGCCTGCGCTGCTTCTTGGGTGCTGCAGAAGGCGGCCGCCGGAGAGCCGCGTGGGCGCCGAGATAGATGATGCCGAGGGCGCTGAAGACGAGCTTGATTTCAAGCAAGAGGAAGTCGAGGTCCTGGAAGTACTCAAAGTACGAAGAGGCGCCGCCTAGATCCTCAAAGGTGGAAGCATTGAGACCGTCGAGGGGCCCGTCGAGGGGTATCGACACCGCCTGAGTTTCCGACATGTTCTTGGCTGTCTTCTCCGTGGTGTTTGCAGTTGGGCGCAACGTGTTCTTGGTCAGACGCCCGGAACTATCTGAGGGTCTGGAAACAGCGGGTTTACCGCATTTCAAGTGGAAGAGCGAATGGAAGTCACCCGAGCTCTAAGATAGCTCAGGATTCAAAAAGCGAGCGAGTTGTGCAGTGACGAAGTGCACGTGAACAAGGCGTGGACTCAAGTTTCCAGGGTCGAGATGACGTCTGTTGAGGCTGCACAAGGCCTGAGGCTGTCGGTTTGCTGCTAGTTGGATCTGGGTGGAGACCCTGCAGGAGATGGGAGCTCGGGTTCCCGCAGCCAATGGCGTTGCCGCAAGCCAAAACGGCCAAGGTACCCAGCAAGGTAGGTAGCCAGCCTTGTCCCGATATTCGATATTTCGAGCCCCTCCACCAGCTTCATCGCCGCTGAATGCCTACCTACTTAAACATAGCATCTAGGTACCGCCAGCTTCCCCAGAAACCATGACCACCAACATCTCCCTGGAGACCACCATGGTACGTTTCGCCCCCCCCCTTCGCCCTCCCAATTGGCACCGACCATCCTAACTTTCCTCCTCCCCTCCCCCGCCGCAGGGCTCCCTCACCGTCGAGCTCTACACGTCGCACGCGCCCAAGACGTGCACCAACTTCACGACGCTCGTGCGGCGCGGCTACTACGACGACACGGTATTGCACCGGGTCATCCCCAACTTCATGGTGCAGGGCGGCGACCCGACGGGCACGGGCCGCGGCGGCACGTCCATCTTCGGCGACAAGTTCGAGGACGAGATCGACCCGGCGCTCAAGCACACCGGCGCCGGCATCCTCAGCATGGCCAACGCCGGGCCCGACACCAACGGCTCCCAGTTCTTCATCACCCTCGCCCCGACGCCCTGGCTCGACGGCAAGCACACCATCTTTGGCCGCGTCAAGCACGGCATGGGCACCGTCCGCCGCCTTGGCCTGGTCAAGACGGGGCCGGAAGATCGCCCCGTCGAGGACGTCAAGATCGTCAAGGCCAGGATTGTCGAAGACGAGGAGCAGATTTAGAACGCATACAAAAGAAAGGGCACGAGGGCGTTGCGACGAGAGTCAATCTTGATATTTTGGCATTGCCTGGCGTTGAGGAGTTGTATAGAGTTTCCTAAAAGGTTGGGCCAAGAAGCATCAACATATCACGTATTTTGCAAGAGACACCAGATTCTTCACGAAGCGAAGCCGCAAAAGAAACTACGACTGTGGACTGGCACGCACCCTCAGGGCAATATATCCATTCTTACATACGACGCCCAACGCCCCGGACCTTGTTTTCCGTGGATGCTATAATGATCTGGTCCCCTTAGGCCTAGCCAACCAAACCGTCCGTCCAATGCAATGTTTGTTTGTGAGAATAATACAATAGAAAATGTTTCCGAAGCAAAAGGGAACAAGGAAAAAAAAAAAGACGTCTGCCTTCTCAGGTCGCACCGCGTCGCCTGCCTCTATCCGTATCCAATCAGCCTTGATAGCCATCCTGTGATGCGGCATGCCGGCATTGCCCAGCACATCTCCAAGAGCGCAAGCAAAAGCAGTCTGCTTGGTGTGCTTAAGGATGCTTCTCCGCCGTGTACGAGCCGTAGAGCGACGGCTTCATACGTCCGTCATCTATTGGGGCGGTGAGGAGAGCGTGCCTGAAGACTCCGACTCGCCGTCGGCTTCTCGGATGTTCTTGGCCTTGGGTTTGGGCGAGTTCAGCAAGGGCTTACCCGCCTTGAGCTTCTTGATCGGGCTGACGCTCTTGGAGACGGCCTTCTTAGGGGGCACTTCTACGCCCGAGTTGAGGGCGTCGTAGTTGGCCTTTTGTTCCTGGCTCAGCGATGATAGGCCCTTGACCTTGTCCTTTTTGAGACTTGGCTTCGTCTTGAGGATGACCTTCTTGGTCACGGCAGGCTTAAGCTTCTTCTTCTTATGGCTGCTCTCGGATTCCTCCTCGTCCTCGCTAGCGTCACGCTTCTTAGGGCTGGGAGCACGAGATGCAGGCGTGGGCGTGACCTTTTGGGACGACGGCGGCGTCCCGTCGTTTTGGGAGCCGCCGTTGCTCAGCTTCTGGGCGGCGGCGCGGCTGGCATTGCGGCCGCTGTTGCCAATGCACGAGCCCATATGGTTATTCAGGCGGGTGACAAGGATACAGCGTTTGCACTTGCTACACGTCGCCGAGGGGAACGAGAGGACGTTGGGCGGCCGCTGCTCAGGGGCTGGCGAGTCGGCGTTCTTCTCGACGTCCTTCTTCTTCTTGCCGCGACCGGGACCAGGCCCGACCCAGCTCTGGCCGTAGATGTCGCAGCCGGCCTTATCGATATAGGGGTGTTTCTTGCAGTAGATGATGCTAGGATCGGGCTTCTTGGAGCCCTTGCCGTCGGTCGGGTGTAGTAATCGAGGTAGGTGGCACTTGGGGCAGAGGATCTCAGCTGTGGTCTTGAGAGGGTTGCCCTTGAGCAGAACTCTGCCATCCTCGTAAATGGCCGAATCGGTTTCGATGCGCACTTCGGGTTTGGAGTCTGGGGTCGAGGTCTCCGAGGCATCGGTGGCCATCTTTTCGACTCGGATGGCGGCCGTCGTCGCCCTGGCCGTCTTCTCCTCGCGATGCGTCTTCATCAACAGGTCGGAAATGATGTTGTAGAGCACATCGTCGAGAACGGAATGTGCCTGTCCACGCCGTAACGGTCAGATATCCATCAGATGATGCCCGTGGCAAGGGAAAAAAGCACGGCGCAATGCGACAGCTCGATAGATGAGCGTCCCTGGCCACCGGGCGCCATCACGGACGCGCCAGCGGCCAGCACCCAGCGGCCAGAAAAAAAGGAAGCGCCCATAAGGCAAGGACGATGTGCTTACCAACTTGTCCATGCTGCCCGCGTCGTCATTAGCACGGACAACGCCCGCCCTGCCCGTGGCCGCATTCATTATGTCGCCAGGGAACAAAAATCCGGCCCAAGGCTGACGGATTCTTCAGCGGAGGGTGTGTAACTGAAATCGTGTGATGAAGCCGAGGGAGCAACGGCGGTAGCTACCGGGTGGAGGGGGGGGTGTGGGTTCCTGGAATACCGGCCACTGGGGGGAGGGGGGGATAGACAAGCGCTGGAGAAGAGAGAGAGAGAGAGATGAATCGCAGGTTGCAAACTCTCCTCATTAACAAAGCATTATTGTCCAAGAAAACCGGGTGATAGAAAGGTGAAGGCCAGGTGAGAAAGAAATGAAGAAGCCAAAATTTTTTTTTTTAGAAAAAAAAAAGAAGGCTTCTACCGAAACGCTCTGGCCGTTCTCGCGTGTTTGTTTGCGCTGTGAGGGAATCGCCAGTGGCAAGGCTCCGGGCTCGTCGTCTGATTGGGGAGAGTTTGGGGGGAAAGTTGAGCACTGAGCTGGAAGCAACGACAGACAGACAGCTTGGAGGCAAGATGACGGACGACCCGTTCTAGGTTGAGTTAGGCAGTGGAGGGCGCCGGCGACAGCGTCCGGAGTTGAGTCGGGTCCAGGGATGCTCTCGGAAGGGAAAATCAACCTGGAACCGTCCATTCAGTTGCCACTGCTTTAATAATGCTCCATTCACTGCTCCGACTCCGACTGACTCTGTTCCCCATTGCAGCCGGTGAGTAAGTAATTCACTGCCGCCGTTCATGCCTCTATCCGTGCCGACGTTCAATGGACGCTCAAGCAAACTATTAGTAGTTAGAAACCAAAGTCGCCTTCCGCTGCACGCCAGCGCACCAGGTACCTACAGTACATCCAGCCTCCAGCCTTCCGTCCATCCCTGGAGCCGTCCACTGAACAGCTTCCAATTGCGTAGGGGGGTGACAAGCCCCTTTAAGGTTCCCCCTGAAGTGCACTAACAAATCGTCCATTCTATCTGAGAGCTCCATAACTATCTAAGGTAATCAATCCGGCGGAAACGCTAGCGGATCTCTTGGACTTTTCTGTTCCATAGAATGGATCTTTCCTCCGGGCTGGCTTCCAGGGGATACAATGAGTGTCATGGAAATGGAAGCCTCCGCTGGAAACCGTCGGCTTCTCAGTAGTTAGACCACCTTGTAGAAGAGCTCTCAGTAGGTGAACGAGCCCGATCTCAGTGGGTGGGTGAGCCCTAAAGTGCTGCCCTTTGCGGGAAAACCTGAGTCACAAGACACCCTTCCAACTACCTAGGTAGGCCGCCCTTGAGCGCTGCCCCCAAATGATCGCCCTGTCCGTCATGCAAGTGCCACACCGGGGCACCTCGACGCAAACATAAATGCTAACCTTTATTCTCCATTGCTCATCGCAAAGACCATCCCCTCCCCTTCCTCCCGCTCCTCGCCCTTCGTTTCTTTTCCCATCCTCGTCTCCTGCTTGCTCTCCTGCAGTCATCTGTCTGGAAAGGAACCCGCCAAGCCTTCTTGAACACCGATCCGTTCATCCATCATGACTCTCCCTACGGCCAAACCCGCCCAGCTCTCCATCCGGTCCTTCTTCCAACCCAAAGGGTCCAAATACGCTCCGCCGCCCTCCAGGATTGCCAATTGCTCTGCCCCGACGTCGCCTACTCCTCCTACAGCAGCAGCAGCTGCAGCTGAAGCTGTCTCGCCACTGGAACAAAGAGACACAGATGACGAATACGAAGAAGAAGAAGAAGAAGAAGAAGACGACGATGATGTAGACACTCCGCCGCCAAACCCTACCGCCATCCCGCCCCTCCCCGCGACCCTCCCCCGCGAAGCCTCCATCCGCCTCGTCACTCCCAACGACGTCAACGCCCTGCGCCGCATCAACGCGCTCCTCCTCCCCGTCAGCTACTCGGACCAGTTCTACCAGCGCGCCGTCGACCCGGCCACGTCGGGGCCCTTCTCGCGCGTCATCGCCTGGGCGCACGACGGCGCCGAGCCCAAGGTCGTCGGCGGCGTCGTCTGCCAGGTCGAGCGCGAGTCCATCGGGCAGCCCGTGCCGAGCCACCTCTACATCCAGTCGCTGTGCCTGCTGTCGCCGTACCGCTCCCTGGGGCTGGTGACGGCCGCCTTGGACAATATCCTCGCCGCCGCCGCTGCCAAGCCGGACATCGTGGTCACCGCCGTGACGGCGCACGTCTGGACGGAGAACGAGGAGGGCCTGAAGTGGTACCAAGGACGAGGCTTCAAGCCCGACGAGCAGCCTATCCGCGGCTACTACCTCAAGCTGCGTCCCGACTCCGCCTGGCTCGTCCGCCGGCCCGTCGGTGCCTCCGTCCGAAGCTCCCTGCCCGCGACGTCCTCGGTCGTCCAGCGCACCGTCGGCCCCAGCACCACCGCCGCCATCGTCAACCTGCCTCCTATGTCCGGCCCGCCCAAGGCCCCGACTCGGCCGCCGCTCTCCGTGTCGGGCCAGTCCTATCAAAACCAGCGCGCCGGTACCGAATGGAACGACCTTCCCGAGGACATGGCCACCGGCCGGCTCTCCGCCCCGCCACCAGTGGGCACTGGCGAGACTGTATCCGCCGGGAGCTCGAGGAGCAGCTCCACGGTTCGCAAGAAGCGAGATCGCGCGTACCCAGCTGCGGCTTTTGGAAAATAAGAAGAGAGCGGGCGGACTCCCCAATGTAGAAGAGGTGCTCAACGAACAACTTACAGACTTTAGAAGAAAACCCCCATTCATGAAGACATGGCATTGTTATAATGGGAAAGGCAGGTAAAACTGGGTAGGACATAAGACGGGCTTAGAGGGAGCAAAGATGTACTGATGTACCATTTTGTAGGGCAGTAGGGACACAACACCATAACTGTCAGGAAACTTGTAGACATCACACTCAAGATATTGTAACTACAATATTCGTTGTTCTCACTTGTGAATAAATGGCACGTTTGCACAGTAACTCTTCATAACCTCCTTGATCATATATACAAATTTTCTCTTCCGGTGCACAAGTACAGAGAAGACGAAAACGCCAAGACCCCCAACATGGATTAGATAAAAATGCAGACCCAAAACCCAGCAGACAGAAGAGTGCAAGCCTTTCAACGACGCTTGCTAATCACCCAAAGCGCCGCCATCGAGACGACGCCGAGGAGACCGCCGGCCAGCAGCGTCTTGTGTGAGACGGGGAGATCATCAGCTACAAGATGAGTTGTTAGCAAAGGTCACGCGGTGATGGAATGACCGTCGAAAGACGTACCGAATGTTGAGCTTGGCCTCCGCGAGATGGCCTCGTACCGCAGGTCCTCGAGCAGCTGACCGGGCTTTTCCCTGCTTGCAGCGACGAGTGCAATCAAGGCAGCACCGACACCGCTGCCATCCTTGGCAATACCAATGCGGATCCTCTCGGCACCCTTGGGGCCGATGGCGTCAATGGCTCTCAGGGCCTCGTAGATCATGTCTCGGAAGAAGGGGTAGTGCTCGACCAGGCTGCCGTCGACACCAATGTCGATGACTTCCGCCTTGGGATCCGTTAGCTTGCCGGACTGGATGGCGATGGCGCCAATCGCCACAGCCGACATCCTGGCTGCGCGCCGTCCGACGGCATAAGAGATGGACTTAAAAGCCTGCGCATCCTCTAGTGACGGGGTGTAGACTTCGAGGAGGTTCTCTAGCTCCTGGCGTAGGGTCGACAGTTCGGGGGTTTCGTCAGCGGCAGCCACTGACATGATGGCGCTGTCCAGGCCCCAAGGCTTGAGGAAACCAGATTGAGGGGAGATGTTGGTCGGGCTGGACCAATCGTTGGAGCTAGAGTTGATGTCCCGGAAGAGCGCGGACTTCTCGTTGTTGATCATATCGGCAACGGCCAGTCGCACAAGCTCGCCCAGGAACATGCCCGAGACACGCTTCTCGAACATTTGGTAGCCCGGGTTCACACTCTGTTTGTCCAATGCCTTGTCCCACGGCGTCGAGGGCAAGACGTGGAGCTGGTTGTCGAAGGAGCCCCATTCGGTGTTGACCACCATCTCGCCAGTGGAGTTGTCGTACTCGCCCGGGATGGGCTTCTTAATGTTGGCCGTCTTCTCCATGTAGGCGCCGTTGGTGCCGGTGCCGAAGATGGCGCCGAGAATGGAAGTGCTCTCGCCGGTAGACGTGTACGAGCGGGCCATGAGCGTTCCCACAGTGTCGTTGACTAGAGCGGAGACCTTGACGGGGAGACGCAGCTTGTCGATTTCGGTCTGCAGCAGAGCGCAGACATCCTTGCCGACGGCGTCTTGGATGTCGAAGCCCTTGGTCCATCGAATCAGCAGACCCTTGTTGATGCCAAGCTGCTGGACAGGGAAGCTGAAGGTGAAGCCGAGGCGGAATATGGTCTCGTCTCGCCAACCTGAGGGGGTGCTGTAGGTGTTGCGGCGGCGAACGTGGGAGTCGAAGTGCTCGGCATGGTGTTCCCGGAGGAACAGCTCGACCTGCTTGGCCAGAAAGGAGAACAGTTCTGAGGCCGTCTTGGCAACCATGAGCTCCTTGGGGATAGTGACCTTGTTGTAGGTCAGGTTGAAGGTGGTGTCACCGTTGAGCATAACAGAGCACACGCGGAAATTTGTGCCGCCCAAGTCAACAGCCAAGTAAAGTCCCTGGGCAAAGAATCACGGTATTAGTCAATGCGCGTTTGTTAAAGAGCTTTCAATTGCCGTCGGTTACCTTTTCAGTGCCATTGGGGACTCCGGTGACGTAGGTCGGGATCTGGGGAAGACTTGAGGTTTCCTTTTCTAGGCCCTCATCTGTGAGAGAATAAGAATTTAGCCACTAACTATGACGTGGGGGTAAAAATAATAAAGTAGCGCGGGCATGGAGAATGCCCTCAAGTGAAAACGCTCATTGCGAGGGGAGGTGGCCACATACGCATTTGGTGCAGGAACTCCTGCACATGGCGGTTCAAGTCGGCATCTGTGAAGTCGAACTCGGAGACGACACGGTTAGTCTCGTCGGCGAGGGCCATGGTGAGGGGTCGCGAGGTTGGTGGCGTCGCCGGGAAGGAAGCTGGAAGCTGGCAGATGGAATCGAGATGGTGGTCGAGGATGACGAGTGAAGGCGACGAGAAGAGGGAGACGAAGGGGAAGAACGGGGAGAATTGAGGGCGACGAAGATGCGAGGGGGCGGTAGAAGAGGAGGAAGAAGTAGAGCCAGACGATTCAAATTGGAACCGGAGCTGGGCGTGGAAGAACTTGAACTGGAGCTTGGCGTCGCCGAGCACAAGCTGTAAGAGCTGAGGGAAACCGTGTCAGTGGCTTGGGGGCATCCAATGGCGGGCATGGTGGGTACGTCAGGGGGGCGTGGTCGCTGAGAGTAGCCTGGGCTTCCAGGTTATGGGGGTTCCATGGGGAGATGGATCCCCTCATGGATGGATGCTTGCATGGACTAGAGAGGCCCTGGAGAGGCGCCCGGCGCGGAAACGGTGGCTCTTCGCTGAGCTCGGCGGCCACTTGGCCACTGGCCGAAGCCGACACGGCGGGTGCAGCAGACCATTCCATCATGGGATTCCATGCCTTCAGTCAAGTGGAAGCATGGAAGTGTCGCACTGAGGGGCCCCCGGTGCGGACGGAGCGCATGCGGGGGAGAGTAGGTCTTTGGGGCTCCGCTAATACGCCGAGCTGGGCCACCACAGCGGCGGGCCTTTTTTTCTCTTGGGATTCTCGAGCCCTGCCAAGCATCACGAGCACCAGAGGTGCTTTCGGGCTTGCCCTTGGAGAAACAACACCAGTGCAAATTGTGGGGGATGGGAAAGTGAAACGATCTGATCCCGACGGGACCCTGAGGCTCGGTCAGGCCACGCCCAATAACGCTGAGCCCAGAGATGGCGGCAGATGAGGCAACGCAGATACGGATGGATGCAAGATTGCCTCAAGGACAAAGGAACGGGGATGACCGCACTGCAGCAGAAAGGCGGGATGACGGTTTGGCAGACTGGGGACTGGGGACTGGGGACTGGAGACTGGAGACTGGAGACTGGAGACTTGGGGATGGACCAAACGGGGTGGGGGGCTCCAACTCACCACTAAGACGCCGCAAACGCAGACGCAGAAGCTGGGGCGGCCCGGGCGTCTGGGGCGTCGTCGACTGCTCTGCACAAGGTGTGCTTCCATTCTCACCTCACCTCACCTCACCTCACCTCACCCTTCCCGCCTCACAACCTCGCAACCCTGGAAACCCCCCCCAGCCTTCTTCTGTCTGGCGCCACGACTCCCGAGACGGCGCCGGGGGTGGGTTGAGCGGCGGGCGACGTGACGGTGTCGTGATGATGCGTACGTACGAAGCCCGTAACTTTGTGCTTTCCGATAACCCCTGGCCGGCTTCCAAAGGCTTCCAATGCTTCCCTCGGACCTCCACGATGGGGTGATGACGGAGCGCTCGGCGACGGGTTTTGGCGGCCACCAAGGGTTGCGCAAACGGCCCGTCTGGTCTCGTGCCTGGCGCAGTGTGGGAATCTCGCTGCGCAGAGTCGGTCCTGCTCTGTTGCTCTCCGGTCGGGTTCTGGCCCGATGACGTCTTGCACCGGAACCGACCAAGAAAAATGCCGTCGGCCCTTGTCCGGGGCGGGTGGGCTGCGGGTGAGCTTCGGGGTAAAAGAAAAAAAGGGGAGCAGCTCCAGGATTTCCCCGTCGTCGCTTAATTGCGCTTTGCAGCCTTTTTTTGAAAAAGGCAGTAGGGCGTTGCGGTGTTATGCGCGTGGTAAAGTGGGCTGCAAAGGTGGGTGTGAGGGTGTGACCTGCGTGAAATGTGTGGTGGTGAGAGTGGATACCGTCGGTGGGTTAGCAGCCTCAGGTGTACCACTATGTAGCATCACACCGACGACAACGAACGACGATGCGTCTTGTACATAGTAAATGGAAGTCGCATGCGCACACACATGCAAGTCGTCTCACCACAAATCGAGCCCTTCTCAGCCGCACGATGCAACGCAACGCACGACGCAGGCACAACTGCACGATATGATACTACCTACCTGGCCCTCTCGGAATTCATCGGAACCCATGCCCCACGAGTTTCTCTGCGCCGTCCCTCTGTTCCTCTAGCAAGCTAAAATCGATAAGCGCACTTTGGGTCTGGTTAATTCCTACTACTTTAGGTCGTAATATGGAGTGCAGAATCGACGAGAGCCTCACCAACGGCCGCTAAACAAGCGCTGGTTCACATGAGGTGAATACATAGCCTACGTACCTACCTACCTGTCTCTGCCCGGCATTCGGGGACTGAGCTAAGCCCAGTGAGCAATGATCCGAGGACGGGGGTTTCACTGGGATGTCTGCAGGGGACATCCCTTTTGCTTGCAATCCCGGGAATCGCTCGTACATAGTAGTACTCTAGAAGGGCGGTGTCGCAGAACGGAAAGAGAAGAAGAGGATCTGAAAGGCGGGTTGTTCAAGACGGCGACATATAGGTCCTACCAGCGTGTTTAAGAGTGCTTGTCCTTGTCACCAAGCAAAGGGTGAACGAACCAGCCAGCACACGCTCAAAGAGAATGAATGTGGTATCCTTACTCCGTACTGCGTACCTCGAAATAAGACGCACCTACCATTGTAGTCCACGGTGAGAGACCTACGACGTAAGCCTACTGGCTGAGGGACTCGTCTCGGGCCCCTTCATAGCTACCTAAGTACTTTGTAGTAAGACAACACGTGTAGTGCCTTTACCTGCACCGTTGCGAAGTACTTGGCACACCACACCGAACGCCGAGGCGCCATGACACCCCCGGCGGCTTATCCCCCACGCCCGCCCCCCCGGCTGGGCCGTTCCGATGGTGGGGCCGGCGTATCCAGCCAACGGCCCGGGACTGGGCCTGTACAAAGAAGGGGCTTTCTCTCCAGGTTCAGCTTCCGACTCCAGAAGCTTGGACATCGCCGTGCCTTGTTGCGAGTTGGGTAATAATAGGAGGACGTCTGTCCTTGGTATAAAAAAAGAAAGGCGCCCCTTTTCCACATCCAAGACGCTCGGCCGTTGTCAGTCGACGCCGTACGACGTCAACCTCCGGATCGTAAATGCCCTGCCCTTCCCGGGTACGTACCCCGAATGCTTGTTGATCACCCCATATGCCGGCATGGGTCTTCATGACACCCGCAAAACAATCTGAAGCTGGCGTGCTCGAAATGCTGCCAGATTGCCAATCCTAGCACGCTTTCAAACCTCTTACCGCATCATGATATAAAGCTAGCCAGGCTTGTTTAAACGCGAGCATTGCTTCACGCTCAAGAATGCTACCTGCATCTACAAACTTAACCCCCCCCNNATCCCCCCCCCCCCCCCCCCCCCCCAATTCAAAAGGATTTCCCAAGATAGCCGAAGCGTGTGCTTCCTCGAAGCAGGAGCACTGACAGCTGGCAAGCGCATCATAAGAAGCATATGGTCGAAGCTATTGGGTATCGCTGCCCGCACCTCGATGGGCTGTTCGTTGACGTGTCTGCCTTCCAAGCTCAACGCCTGTAGCGGTGTAGGTCAAGATTATAATTGTCTTGGGCTTTAGAAGAGACAATCACACCATTGTAGATCGGCCTGAGGCACCCCAAATCATTCGACGATTCCTAGGTGGAGGCGTCAAAGTCGAATAGGTGAGGTGTCTTTGAAGTGATTCATTACTCATACAACTCCAAAACATGGAATCGGTAAGAACAAAAGTGAGCAATCCTCATAAACGGCAGTTGATACATTGAAACGCTTTGTTCACAGCAGTTTCACAGAGTAACAGGGTTTCACAAAGTTTTACCTAACAGTTTCACAGCCTCCACAACAAGCTCGTCGTGATATTGAACCACTCATTCTTCGATTCGCTAACGTATAAAGCTTTCATACATGGGCTTCCTCAATCGAAGCCAAATCGTCTGCCTGCCTGGCCCTACCATGGCCTGCCTGCCTGCTGTAAAAACCGCCGGGACGCCATATAAACACGCATAAAAAGGGGCCATAACAGACATTTGCTAGTCACATTAGAATAGAGAGAGCGTCAGGCTCTAATGCCCCAACCAGGCCCCCCCTGTAGAATGACGGTGCCAGCACATCTTTGAGAGTGGTGAGTTTTGCATATGTTTTTGGTTCGTTGTTCCAGATTATGAGATTTCGCTCTGTTGGTGTGACCTCCAGTAGGGCGATGAAATGCGAGGTGTCGGGATTTGTTCACATGATGATGGCGGGGATGTCGACGTTGGCCTTGATCGACTTGTGAGGTAGAACGCTACCGCCGTTAACGTAAATCTCGTCGCCGATAGTAACGTCGTCGCCTAGAACTGTCACGTTCTCGAGACGGGCCCAGCGGCCAACAGTGCTGTTCCAGCCAACAATGGTGGACTTAACCCAGGCGTGATCCTTGACCTTGGAGCCGCGGAGCAGCACGCATCGCTGCAGACGAACACCGTCGCCGATAACCACATCGGGGCCAATGGTGACATTTGGTCCGATTCTGCAGTTCTTACCAATCTTCGCCGAAGGGTGGATCATGACATTTCCACCATGGACGTAGGACACGGTGGGGGGAGTGAGCTCCTGGCTGCCCTTCTTGGTCAGCGAGGACAGGTACAGGCAGGTTCCGCTGAGGAAATCCTTGGGCTGTCCAACATCCATCCAAAAGCCCTCGAGGTCGAACGAGTGGAGCTGATTGTCGCGGACCATGGAGGGGAAGGTCTCCTTCTCAATCGAGGTGGGGCGGAGCTCAATGCGGTCGAGGACGGAGGTGTTGAAGATGTACATGCCAGCGTTAATGCGGTTCCCGACAAACTCGACAGGCTTCTCGACGAATCGGTCGATGCGCGAGGCGTGGCCGGGCTGGTGAACGACAACTCCGTACTTGGAGGGCTCCTCCACCTTGGTGACGACGATGGTGCCTTCGTTGCCGTGGCTCTTGTGGAACGCGAGAAGGTCCTGGAAAGGGTAGTCGCAGATGACGTCTGAGTTGAGGACAAAGAAGGGCGAGTCGTCCTTGGCGAGTATCGACTCAGCAAGCTTGAGGGGTCCGGCGGTATCGAGAGGCTCGGACTCGACAGAGAACTCAATTTTGATGTTGTACTTTTCCTCGTACTGCACGACGCGTCAGCTCATCGCAAACAGAGCTCAAGCAGCCCTAATGGGGCTATCTTACCTCTGCCAGGAACTTCTCCATGATCTCGGGTCGGTAGTTCACGGCGAGCACAATATCAGTGACGCCAGCAGCGACTAGCGCCTCAATCTGGTGCACGATCATGGGCTTGTTGCCGAACTCGACGAGGGGCTTAGGGAGTGTCAGGGTCTAGAGAGCGTGGCACAAAGCCGTTAGTCTACCGCTTGGGACAGCTTGAGAAGCTGTGCGCGAGATGCGCGCGCAGGCAGCTAGCTCCTCTGGAGCTCCGAAGAACGGACGTACGAGAGGGCGAAGACGGGTGCCGAAGCCACCGACGAGAATGAGTCCTGGATGTGGTCAGCTTCATAGTTCTAATCTAGGCGCCTTGCCAGTGAGAGGGAGAGGAGGCGGCGAAGACATACCCTTCATGTTTGCGGTGGTGCGAGGTTATCGCGTATGTGTCGAGAGTGAATGTTGGCAGGGGGGGGGTTACAACGAGTGTAAGAAGCGGGAGCGACAGCAGCGAAGAGAAGAAGGGAAGAAGACGCAAGCTCGATGGGATTAGATTAGAACGGGTATCTCAGAGAGGGCCAAATGGTGAAAGAAGGGTGATCGGCGGAGAGTCGCAAAGAGGGACGAAAAAGAGGAGAAGAGAGAGGGAGAGGAGAGAGTTCGAGCTTCACGAGGGATGGAGATGGGTCTTGAAAGGCCAACGTGGGAAGATGCAGGCGGAGGGCCATTTAATGCCCACTCAGCGCCCAAAACGCAGGCAAAAGAGCCCTGTGGAGCAGTCCTGAGCAGCGCTGAGAGGCCCCGAAGCAGCCCCATAGCCTCAGAGCTCCAGCAGCCCGCGGTCGCTAGCTAGTGGCCGCCAAATCGCACGAGGCCACACGGGCCACCGATTCCACGACACGAGGCCCCGTGATGAAAGATGATGGGAAAGGGGGCGCTCGCGGGCCAATCACAGCGCGCGAGAGGGGCCAATGTGGCTCGACACCGAG
Source organism: Corinectria fuckeliana (assembly GCA_019137255.1). Classification (NCBI taxonomy): domain Eukaryota; kingdom Fungi; phylum Ascomycota; class Sordariomycetes; order Hypocreales; family Nectriaceae; genus Corinectria; species Corinectria fuckeliana. The sequence continues at coordinate 9,936 of WPDH01000557.1, read as the reverse complement.
ACCGCAAAATTTCCCCTGGCGAAATTGGGGCATGATGCTGAGTCTTCCATCAAAAGGGGATGAGACTGTCTAGGATCGATTCTCGATCGGATTCATTAGCCTGCCGCAGTCGCATGTTCAGCACGCACCAATACTACGTAGTAAGCGTCACAGTGAACTGTCAATCGTGGTAGCCTCCGAGTTCAATGCGTGGCCCACTTGTATTCTCGTACCCTGGCGGTTGGAGATATTACTTCGTACTTCGTAAAGTGAGGCGAATTCTGGTCGTGTTCCAACTCCCATCCCATCGCCTCCCTTTCGTGTCAACTAGGTAAGTCTCAAATATCATGATTCAACACACACGCACCCTCAACTACTTCGTATTGTGAAACCCTGGGGGTTGAAGGCACTTCCGTTCCTTTTTTCTTGCCTCACTTTTCGTTCTCCTATTTCAAGCATATATATCTTCTTACCTCTCATTGCCGTGATCCAAGACTCTTCTTTTCGCTACTAGTTACAATGCCGATACCGTTCGTACGTGAACACGTACGCACGTATACCGAGGAGGCGCAGCGTATACGAAAATGTCACGGCTGAGTTTCCCGAGCTCGTTGTGAGCCCACGGACGACGCAGGATCCCCGTCATCTGAACACCCAACGCATTTTGGACGTCTAAAAGCCACAATTCGTCGCCGAGGCTCGGCTCCGTGTGATGTGAGCCATCGCCACATGAGAAAGACACACGCCCATGCTTAACCCCGCGACTTTCATGGAAAATTTTCCGGACGTTGAGTCTCTCTCCGAGTTGACACGCCCTAGTACTCTCACGTCGTTCCGCCAGGACAAACATCCACGTTGCGCATAGCTTTGAGGCACACGGCGAAGCTCGAAACGGAACCTCCTTCATCCAGCCTAGCCCCCAGGGTTGTTTGTCTCACTCCCCGAATTCCTTTCAACCCTAGCTTAATCCTCCATCCTCGTGACCAACGAGTCCCGAGACCCCTTCTCGCTGTTGATCTTGTCGAAGCCGTCAAGCTGGGTCAGCAGAACGGCGGGCAAAGCTCCCCCGCAAAACCAAAAGTCTCACCCCGGACTCTAAGTCGGCATGCTGTCTCAACCACAAGCGCCTTCTCTGGCGTTATCAGGATTTCAACATGTGCACACCACCATGTCACCACAAGGATCCTCAAATGCGGGGTACAGCCCCGTCTTGATGGGATTGAGAATGAATCAACTTCACTACCAGCCTTCATCGGCGAATTATGATTCAGTAGACTTGCGAGGAGCTTTCGTGTGCCCCCTTCAGAAGGGAGGAACCTCGTGCAGGTGTTCAAGCACATCCATGACCTCAACGTTCAACTTGGCAGTCTTCACGGTTCAAAGTTGTCCAGCTCATGCAAGATAGCCCTAGCGTCAGATCCAATCAAGCTGGACCGGGGCGATCTCATCCATCACCGTCCTCGCCATCATCCTTACTATCCCAGGCATGACAGAGTCTACGGCGTCACCCCAGACTCAACAGGTTTCCTATCGAGCCGCCCATTGCCCGATTGCCTCTTCTGCGGCGCAAAGGAACAAAAAAGCAAAGCAAAGCCCACCACCGCTCCTGTCAATTGTCTGACTCAACTAGTCCGAGAGTCTTCCCGAGGGGAGGGCATTCATAGGCTGGATTGGCTTTGCTGACGCCCAACTTCAACTCTTGCAATTCCCCGAGAAAGATGCCTAGGCTAATGAACACAGCGAGACGAACATGTGACAGTTCAATGCCGCTCTCAACCATCCACCGTCAGTTAATATGCACGATCCGCACAACTAAACCAGATACAAAGTACGCTGGTCGACTGCTACGGGAAGGGAGGGGGGGACAATCCGTTGTATAGGAGAAAAGAAGAGTAGGTCGTTATCATTATTGTCATAAATGTCTTGTCAGTCATCATCTAGCCGTGTCATACGTTCATCCTCATCAAGGTTTCATCCATCTCATCCTCATCGCATGGCATCTCGCTCCAAATCTCAGGAAAAACATCGCTTTGCCACCATCCATGCTCGTCCTTTTCTTCATTCGGGTGCACACATCCTTTTTTTTCTTCCTTCTCCTAGCTCGCTCGTCAAATTCTTGCGTTGCTTTTGCATCTTCCAAAGATCAGTTCGCCTAAATAGGGCTGATTTCCGTCCACGTAGTTTTCCAAAGGTGCAAACAATCCATCCCAAGAAACATGATGATTCGCTTTTTTTTTTTTTTTGTATGTGGGTATGTGTGAGTGTGTGTTTGTGTACTTCGTTGCTTCGTCGTCGAGTTTGAGCAAATCTCCGTCCGATATATAGACAGTCGTCGTTGGCGTTATGAAAGGAATATCCCTGCCCATGCATAGTTCGGATCCGTCTTTCCAATTCCGGGCTGGAAATCCGTTCGTCTGCGGCATTTCTTCCAAAATTCGGGATCCTTGCCGCCGCTTGGGATCCTTGGGATGTTTCAGTTGTTTTCGGACGGTTTCCTGGCTGTTCAATGGTACAAAGAGCGGAGCAGGACAAAGCTATTCCTCTTCAACTCCGTGTCTTCCTAATGGGAAAGAAATCAAAAGCACCCTCCAGCAATGGACAAAAAATATCTCAAGCCGGAAAAAGGAAAAGGAAAAAAATGAAATGGTCACGCTGAAACAGGATTCCGTCCAATTTTGTGTGTAGAGCAAAAGCGGGAGATGAATAGCCAAAATCAAGCTGCAAAATGCCGACCGTCGGAGTGGAATTTTCGCATCTAGAAGATCGTATCATATCATCGTGAGTCGTAGGTCGAAGTCGAAGAAGGAATCGAAAAGAAAAGAAAGAAAGACAAGCACGGCCATTCTTTTCGTCAACATCAGAGAAATAGAATGGTTCTTCCCCTTTTCTCGTGAGAGGGTTACCAATGGGGGTTGTTTGGGTATATCCTTTGGGATCGCTGTGAAGCCTTTCAACCGCTTGTATGTCTTGTGTCTGGGTAGCCCCTTTGTTTCCGGGTATGGATTCCGCGTGAGGGTGTTATCTTGTGCCGGATCTCTCCAGGTCCAAATGGTTTCACCTTCGCGTGGAATTTCCCGTCTGTTTGTGGGCCCTTAGTCGAACGAGGCAGTTGAACTACTGCTGGAGTGTGTCCCAGATCGCCGGCTGTGACGATCACTGTCTCTGGAGGAGGTATGGCGGCTCTTCCGGCGGCGGCTCGTCTCTGTGGCTGGGAGGCCTTGGACGATGCCGTTGCGGGCAAGCATACCGCCGTTGACCGAGAAGTTCCGGCACACCATGAAGGCCCGCATAGCCGCGTTTTCCTGGGCCAGAAGGTCCGACTCGTAGGTAAGATCCGTCTGGTACTCCCGGCCGTTGACGAGAACGAGACAGGTAAAGCCACTGTGATCGCGGTAGCACTCGTACATAGGGTCCGTCCATCCTCGACGCCGGCAGAGACCTAATTGAAATCATTCATCAGCATCAGCATCGCATTTAAGTGCACAATTCAAGCAGCAGTTTGAGCCCGGCTTGGCTGTCGCAGCCATTGAATCCACGCAGGGAAATGATGTATCGGAATCCGATAGTCGAATTTCCCAGCCCCCGGGTATGAACTCTGTGTCGTTTCCGAGTCGCTGAACCACTGCGCGGATGAGATCCGCATGCCGTTGGGATGCAGGTGCCAAGATAGCAAGGACGTTGTTGTGCTCGATACCCAGGCGTGGCTAGTTCCCCACCCACTTATACAGGCAAAGAATATAACGAATTGTGATGAATCTGGGGGGCATTGGACGGCGATGAAGCGCATGCTGTTCGGGTTGATCACTTACTCTCGAGATATTGCATGTAGAAGCCGCCCATGGTGATTGAGTTGGTGGTGTTTGCTCAATGGGTGAGAGTGTCTTGGTCGAGGGGACTGTTGCGGGTGACAAAAATAAAAGTGGAAATCCGAGACCCGACGACTTTGCTGGGAATCGTGCCGGCAACGACGTCGAAGGGTACGCGAGAACTGAGATTCGGGGATAAAAGACAACAAAAGAACCAGGACCAGGATCTAATAAAAACAAACAAACCCCCCCGGAGAACAAGGGGTAGAAAGCCAGTGACAGGGGTGGGAGGATCCGGGGTCCAATGGTCAGCCGGCAATGGAGACGAGGGACTGTTGATGCAGAGGTCGTGGTGGAAGAGATATACGAAGCCGAGGCAGGATTGGAGATGGAGTTGAAAGCCTGGACCGAGCCAAGTATTGCAAAAACAGGAAGTAGAAGAAGGCAAGGGGCAATGCCGTGACGATGTGTGTCTTAAGTCGGAGGAGAATGGGAGGGAGTTGTGTGGAGGTTCTCGAGTAGTAGTGGTTGAAGTAGTAGGGTGGACTACGTATTCCTGGCCTTGTTGCACTTCGGTGCAGATGAGACGAGACGAGCCATGGCGTCGACAGCGAGACATGTGTGCCTTTATTGCAGACAGACTTGTTAGCGCGGGACCGGGGGTGTCTGGAACAAAGGTCGACGCGCGAATGGAGGCAAGATGCAAGCAACGATGCGGCTCTCGAAAGAGTGTGACCCATCTTGATGTGTTGGCCTACCTGGCTGCCAGTTGATCAAAACCGCTGGCGACTAGGCCACTCCACTGCGACACATGGAGGATGCAGCAACCAGGCGATCTCTGATAAGTCTCAAAGTTAACGCCCTGGGCCACCGGCGTACCACGGAGGGGACCTAGTCTGGTTTTTTTGACCCTTCTTGGTTTGGTTTTTGACCTCTGCGGCCACGATCTTCCCCTCTCATTCCTCCCATCCCCGCCGAGCGCCGACGCCGACGCCGCCTCCACCGTCGCCGTGGGTGGGTAAGCTCCGGGCCACGGGCGATGGGTTTATGCTCATGCTTTGTGCTCGTCCACAAACAGGAATCGGATCACCGTAACGAGTTGGACATGTTCAATGGAAGCGTCAAAGGACCAGACAAGGGCCCGGTGTCCGAAACCCATGCAGAGTTGCAGACCAAGGCCGCATGGTAATTTCCTTCGCACTCTAGTGAAGTGGCAAAGAGGAGACCAGACTGGCCACAAGGGCGGGTAACTCGTCTGTCGTTGAAGCCGAGGGCACAAAGGGGACGGAGGGGCGAGGGCCAAGGTGGTGACCCGACGGCGAGGGGGCGAGAGCGCAACAATACTTACCTCGCACACACAGCTCACACAACGCGCAACAGGCAAGCGTCAGGATGTGCCTGGTTCGCTGCCACCATCTAGGCCTCCGAGATCTCTGCTCTGGCGGCCACTAATGCACCGCTACTCGACAGCCCAAGTACCGTCTGGTACAACGACCGCAAAGAGACCGTCGAGGCACAGGAGGAACGACGAGGGACCAGCCCACCCCTCATCCTCAAGCGCCGAGCCCCGGGGGCCAGAACTGCAGGAAGAGAGCTGACCAAGGTACCGTCCAAGGTACCTGTCATACTACTGCTGCTGCTACCGCTGCCACTACCGCTGCCGACCGAGCGGACAGTATCAGGACTGGCTGTTTGGTGCAGTGGGTGCTCGTCCCTCTGTTCCGTTAGTAGCGCGCGAAATGGGCGGTCATGTTGCTTGGCCCTAGGCTGGAGACCGGAGCGTTGTACTTCGTACTGGGGGCCAACGGCGACGACTCAGTGAAAGCGGGCCACGTTCTCATCGCCATGTGGCGGCTGGGAATGTGGGCGATTCGCACAACGTTCCAAAAGCGCGCGGGTCTCTGAGGCATATTAGAGGCCCGAGCAGTCGAACGACCGAACCTGCGGGCTCTCTGGCTTGTGCTCTTCGGTGATGAGGAGCGTGACAGATAGGCGCTCGGAAGGCCTACCGTGCTGGCAGGGAGCGATCTGGCGGCCGAGATCCATATCGACGAGCAAGGCGCGCGGCAAGGAAGATTCCACGGTCGACAGAACAGGTAATGCTTTGGTGGAGAGGGGCAATGGACAAGCGACGGGGAAAGGCACGGCGCCAGTAACTATCGTACGAAGTACAGTTGTGCAGTACCCGGCCATTCAATTGCTAGCGGTGCTAACACAACCCAGCCAGTCCATTTCGGCGCATCCCACTTCGATTCCCAGGGAAAGGGTCGGTGAGCAGCACAAAGACGTGCATGAACAGGACAGTCAGTGGCTAGCCCCAGTGGATCACCATCATGGGCAGGGCTTGGGCAGGGCATGGGCATGATCATGATCCATCGTATCCCTGACCCTAGGCCATGCGTCTGCTTGCGCGAGGGCTCCTCTCTTAAGCATCGCAGTCAAGAACGAGATGAGGTGGAAGAAACGGTGAGTCTGGCATGGTTGATTGGCCGGCGATGAGATGCGGTGCGCAGATGGAGGGGCATGTTATTCTCGTTTCGATGATGTGGGTGCCGGTTGGAGGGTATCAAGTACGAATATGTAGGTGGCTGAAGGTGTGGTGGGTGTGTGAATTGGAGAATACGTAGGAATGGAGGCAGGCGAGACACGGGAGAGAGCTTTGGCCGTGGCCTGTCAGAACGACCGAAAGAAGCCTGTCAGAGCGCTGTGGCCCGCCAGATTGTGGCCTGCTGTGGCCCGTGTTCATGTGGTCCGCGGGGAGGAGGAGGAGGAGGAGGAGGAGGCAGGAGGAGGGGGGGGAAGGGGGATGGGAATGGGAAGACACCCGAAAAAGAGGCATGAGGCAACTAGGCAAAAAGGCAGGCCTCTGGGACTTCAACCCGTACTCCGTATGCAATGATGAGTTGGCATTGCTTCTTGTTGATATTAGAGAATCAGCAACAGGAGACAGGCCCAAAGTAGCGAGACGTACTGGTCCTAGCTGGGCGCGCGGGGTACCTTGCTCTTTGGCCTAGGTACTCGGTAATAGTCCAGAACTACTAAGTACTAATCAGTAGTAGGACAGACGGCAGAACAGGTGCCATCCTTGGTCCAGCCCGTCGTCTTGCCGACGTCAAGGAGTTGCAGCTCCCCAATGCTTAAATCAAAGAACCAGGCTGAGAAACACAGAGAGCAAGCCTACAGCTGCATACCCGGGCGTCATCATGCGTTCTGGCTCTGGCCGGCAGGGTGGGAATCGCTTGGTTGACTTGGTGAGGCTGTTCCCCCCCAAATCCCTTTCCTCCTCCTTAGCTACCCCAGCCATCCTGCCTCGCCATGGTGTTCTCTTGCCTTCGCCCTTTCGGGCTGGTATGAGGGACGACCGAACAACACTCTTTGCTGACCAGGGTGGCGGAGCTCTTAGCTCCGAATAGGCATAACCACCCCAAGGTTGTGGGTTCCGCGGGTTTGTGGATGCGCGGACATGTGGAGAGAACTAATTACAGCCCAGTCAGCCATGACGGACAGCGATTCGACAATTGGAACTCTTCCAGAATGTCACTTGGAGGGGACGCCGCTAGGTCACACTGACGTGACGGCCACAGCAAACCCATGACACATGGCAACGCCTTTTTTTTCTTCTTCCTTTTTCTTCCTTTTTTTTTGTTGGCCATACCCACCGAACCGGAACGTGATGGCAGAGCAAAGTCCGACATCAACAAAGCCAACAACGCAACAGGCGCAAACGGTCTGATAAGGTTTGGCGAGAACAAAGTCCAGTCCCCTCGCGGCCTCGGCATCCAACAGGAGCCGAAACAAGGCGAACCTACGCCGAGATGGACCAAGACCCCGCAGCGGTTTCCGCACCGATAGAGAAAACACAGCGACGAAGTAAACAAACTACCAACAGCTAGGTAAGGTAGGCAACGTTCCGCTCTCCATATGGCCAGCATCCCGCAGGCCTAGCATGTTATCGGCCGTCTTAGCCAGCACCAAGGCTCGCGGCGCCAAACAAATGAGGGACCGGTCCTGCGGCCGCTTTTTCGGAGCCCGTCGATTGAACAACTCAGAAGGTTGAGTTTCGTCCCCTTTCGCCTTTGCCAAGGGAGGATTGATGGGGTGAGGGGCAGATGGGGCATGCAACTAAACAAAAGTTGCTAGACTAGAGGCCTGATCTTCTCGACGGGGTTAACATAACCCGGGTTAAAGGTGAAGACAAGAGATAAATAAAAATGCTTTGCTAGACCTATTTTAGTAGTAAATTACCCGCTAAGACAAGATAACCTAGAGAATGCAAATTATATAAGCATCTAGATATACTTTTTCTCACTTTACCTTATTAATCTAAGGGGCTTAGCATTTATTCCTGTTATAGATAAAAGAGTGGGTACCTTTTTATCAATTCTGCTAGTATTTTTAACCCCTGATAACTAAGGGTTATATTAATCTTAACCCGGGTTAAAGCTGCCTTCCCCTAAAAATTAGCAGGGTATCCCCTATAACTACCTGAGCTTACAGCACAGTCCTTAATAAAGAAGGCGGTGAGAGACTAAATTTACTGCCGCTTTTTATAACTTGCTGACAGAGATCTGTACGGGTACATCAACAGGCTGACAGGGGTCTAATATACCTTTTCTTAACCCGGGTTACGTTAACCCCGTCGAGAAGATCAGGCCCTAGGTACCTAGTCTAACTAACTAGATTACCTAGTACCTACGTAGTACTACGTAGTGGTAAACATGAAGACGAAGGCAGGGCACCGATGACGATGAGCAAAGCCAGCCAGACCGAAATAGCCTAAGAGAGAGACTTGCAAAATCTCCACCCAGCAGCTTGGGCCCAAAGTCACGGGATATCATCGTCCTATGTGGCCTAGGAATACACCGGAACCAAAGTATGCCCGACCATTGGCCATTGAATCTATCGGTGGGACAAGAGCAGGATTAGGGTTTTTCGCACCATCGTGATAGACTCATGCCGAGGGACAACTCCATTGTTCTTCCGTCGGAGTCGCTTTCACTAGTCATCAAAGTTCCGCGAACCCTCAAGCCGCCGGCCACCAGGTCGTCCATTTGGGCCTCATGATGCTTGATGACGAGACCAACTTGACGATCAACACCAACTGCCCCTCTCGCCGACATTCAGCGCAAGGTTATGCCGGCCAGCACCAATATTCGATAAGGCGGGCTGTGTCGCGGAAACGCCCGCCTCGACGAGGACCGGGCCACGGCCTCAGGTTGGTTTTGACGGCAACTGGTCTAAGTGGGTATCTATTGTACGGCCGGCTCTTGCGCAACAGACACAACTCCGCAGACAAGGGCCCCAACCCCTCGAGGCGTCTATCAGTTGCCTGGATCACCCTGGTTGTCGGGCATAGGGCCCTTCCTCACAGACAGACAGACAATCTACGGCTGGGGTTCTCCAACATTTCGCGATCTGAAGCAAGGACCTCCTCTCACTACGTACTCGCTAGCAGGCGATCTCGACGCGTCCTACCCCTCCGTCAGCTGGCGGTAGAGGAACGTGCCCTCATGTCGTGCATCGGATTTTTTTTTTTTACCTCATGGCCCTGGTTGTTGAGTATCTTCAGCTAGACCTGGCCTGACACCCATATTGAGGGAAGTCGGTCGAACGCTAGCTGCAGTTCACTGGCAACACCTCGAAAAATGCAGCATGCTATCTATCAACGGGTGTGAAGCCTACAGTAGGGAGGTTTTCTTGAAACAAGCAACCTGCAATATACTAGCTAAAGCGGCAAAAGGTCTTAAAGACAAATGCAAGAGTTGGCGTTTCTTACTCACTAAGGCATAGATGTCGATCGTTGAGTTGCGGTGACATACGACAACTCCCCCTCACGGATCAGAACAGCAACCCATTTGCGTTCTGCGGTCTAAACTTCGCCGCAGGCCTTCCAAGCCTCCTACGGAAGGCTATAGGGCCTGGTGTCTTATATTAACTTTTTTTAGAAATTTCGCTAGAGTTACCCTATACTATATGCTTATATAACCTTATACGCTCTTATATAACTCTATTTTATATATATTAATTAATCCTTAAATATTTTTAAGTTTTTTTTTACTAGAGTTACTTAATATAATATACTCTTATATAATCTTATTATATATATTTATTAAGATCTTAAGATTAAAAGTATATAACTTTAGGTTATATA
>WPDH01000554.1:0-13170 GCA_019137255.1 Corinectria fuckeliana | reverse complement strand
TATATATCTTAATACTATTTACTTATTAGATATTTACTATAAGGTTTTTAAGTAAGCCTTTTATATAGCTAGTTAAGACTCTCTTAGTAACTATTATAAACTATCTTAAGACCTAATATATACCTATACTAAAGATAGTAAAAATCTAAGTATTATCCTTTAAGAGATTTATAATTAGTTTATAAAAGAGAATTATAATATTCTTACTAAGAAGGTAGTATAAAACTACTATAAGTAAAAAGTAATCTTTTAGAAGAGTATAGTTAATAATTATTATAGTATCTAATAGTATATAAAATATAATATTAGGAGTTATATTAGGTGACTTAATAATAATCTTCTTACTAAGGTAAGAAGAGATTACTTTTAATAGTAATACTATTAGAGATAAAAGTATCCTCTTATTATAAGTAACTTAAGCTTAAGTTAAAGCCTTAATAGGTGTTTTCTAAAAGGTAGCTAATATTACTTTTTTAATAGTAGTTATAATTATTTTTATAAGAGATAGTAAAATTAAGATCTTACTACTTATATATTAAGTATAGCTTATAGTAGTATTAGCTAAGATTACTACTATTTTTTAAACTAAGAGAAAAGTAGCTTTTAAGATAATTACTTTAAGTTTATATTTAGTCTTAATAATAAGATTTTTAAATTAATTATAAGTTGTTTTTATACTAGGCTTAGCTTATAGTAAGAGTAGGTTTTATAGTGAAAAATTTTCCTTAAGAGGAGAAAAAAAATAGTTTATAATCTTAATATTTTTTATTTTACTTAGCCTGCTTATTATATATAATATAGTGATAATATAAGAGTAGAAAAAGAGTAAAAAAGGTCTATAAAGAAAGTTAGTTAGGTTAAAATAGATTTTAAGAGTGTGACTAAAGTATAATAGAGGTAACTATTAAATATTTATAAAAGGTTAAGTAGGTATTTTTATATTACTAGTTAGTGTTAAAAACAAAGCTAGTAAGTAAGTAAAAAATGTTTTAATATAAGCTAAAACTAGCTCTAGTAATAGTCTTAATATAGTAATAAGGTTATATAGCTCTTATAATAAGCAAGTAATAGTCTTTCTCTCCTACTTATTCTAGTAGTAAAAGCTTATTCTACTGTTAATAATATAGTTATAGCTTTTAGCAGACTAGTATACTTAGTATTATAATTCTTTTAAAGTGACTTTTTATTTTATATATACTCTTTTAGTATTATAACACTACCTAATAATTAAAGTAAATATATTATAAGTTTATATATTAAGTATACTAGCTAAGAAGATATAATAGTTATATTTATATATTACTAATTTTGTCTAACCTTATTATTTAGCACTTTAGCTGTATATTTTCCGCTACTAAATAAGTAATAAGTATAGCTATTATATTTTAGTAATTTACTATAATAAAACAACTTTAATAATAAGTATAATATAAAGGATTAACTTGTTTATAAAGCTTATTAAAGATAATATTTATATTTATTTGTCTATTATATATAATATAGTAATAAGCTACCTAATATTATAAATAGTATTATTATAACTAATTTCTTTTAATAAACAGAGTAATATAAATTATTATACTCTTATAAATATTATTTATAAAACATATAACTTATTTATAAGTTTTAAGTTAGTAAGTCTACTAAAATATTAATATAAATAAGGTATATACTATATAAATTTAGTATATCTTATACACTACTGCTTATATCCTAGTAAATACTATATTTATATAATAGGGTAAATATATTTATAGTATGCTAACAGCTGTAGATAAAGTGATAAATATATCTATAATAATAAAAAAGAAACAGCTTAAGATACTTAAAGCACTTATCTAAATAGTATACTAAGTAGTGCCTAAATATATTAGGTATATAAGTGTTATAAATAATCTAAAAGCCTATTAGTTTTTATTAACTCTTAAAAAAGAGAATTAGATAACTTATTTAACTTATATAGTTATAAATCTTTAAAAGGTAGCTCTTATTAATAAGCTTATTATAAGAACTATAGTAGACACTTAGGATAGTATTAGCTATAAGTACTAAAGTATCTATTATAGTATTTTTACTACTTATAAGATTAATAATATCAGCGGGATATAACTGCTTTTAGGCTTTTATAAAAATAATCTTAAGGTAAATAGTAAAGCTATTATAAACAGTTTTAGATCTAGTTGCTTTTAAGCTATTAAGATACACCTTTATAATAATACTACTAATAGTAAACTTAAGATTTTTAACACTATAGATAGGGATAATAGCACTATTATTAGGCGTTTATTAGAGATTATTAAGTTTAAGAGTATAAACTGTCTTTTTATATATATAGTGCTAACCTAGTAAATGCCCTAATAGTTTAGTATATATACTATAAGCTTTATTATAGTAAGAGAGTATTATATTAAGAGCGGGTATAACAGTAGAGCTTAGTAAGACTATAGTTTAGTAAGAGAGGTAAAAAGATAGTAAGAGAAGAAGAGTTAAAAGAAGAGAGAGAAGAAACTTAAAAGAGAGATAAAAAAACTTATATAAGCCTGCTTTTTTATATATAGTAGTGTAAGCCTTACTAAGATAAAGTTAGAAGTAATAATCTTAGTCTTAAGAAAGATAGTATTAAGTACTCTTATATAATACTTACCTTTTTTAAGATAAGTATATCTTAATATACTATAATATATTTACACCTTTTAACCTTATCTTTATAAAATACTTTAGCTATAAAAGAAGATATAAACTTTTAGCTAGTATATAATAAGCTAAATACTAATAACTATACTAATTTACTATAAAAGTCTAAAAAGAAGTATATAACTATTAGCTGCTACTACTACTATATTAGAATAATAAGAGAGAGAGTAAAGTTATAATCTAAAAAAGTATATACTATCTAGTAATATTTACTACCTACTTTAACACTTTAGTAAAGTAATATAAAAACTAACTTTAAGAGAATAATATCTTTTAAGCCTAATCTAATATACACTTTCTTATACTCTTATATTATTAAGAGCTATTATCTCTTAATATAAGATATAAAAAAGAGGTGCTAAACCTTAAAAGCCTTTAAACACTAGATATATCTTTACAGTTTAATCTTATAATAAGAGGCTATTACACTTAAGCTTAAATAGTATAAAACTATAAATATAGCTCTAATTAGTAGGTTTATAGTTTTAGCTTAGTACTATAAGAAGGCTAAAAGCTAGTAGTTAAGATATATAAACTAGTTACTCTCTCTTCTCTTATTATTACTATTCTTTCTTTTTATTTTTTTTATTCTCTACTAAATACTCACTCTAAATATAGCTATTATTTATATTTAGCTAAAGGTTAATTATAGTCTTCTTAAGCATATTATAAACCTTCTTATAATAAAAAAGAAAACACTTATTATAATAAGCACTAGTATTAGTATAAATATAAGCCTTCTAGTAAGCTACTTAAGTCTATTATCTCTATAAGTATTATACTTATAATATTAAGACTTTCACTTTAAGAAGGGGATATTTTTATAAGTAGTTAACTAGCTTATAAAGTGTTAAACAGTAAAAAAGGCTATTTTTAGCTAAAATATATTTTACTTATCTATTCTAAATAGTAAAGCTAGCAGTTTAAGGTTTTATACTTTTATAATATAACTCTACTAGAAATTATAGTATATTAAGCTAATATAAACACATCTTTTCTTTTATATCTTATATAATAATAAAAAGCTAATCTAAGAGTATATATAAAACTTTAATAATATAAGCTAGTATACAGGCTTAGTAACTAGTATAAGAGTAGTATTAGATATTAACTTAGAGAAGAAATACAACTAAAAAAGCTCTAAGCTAGTAGTTAACTATATATCTCTTTATAGCTTTTTATACTATTTATAGTGCACTTATTATCTCTAAAGGTAGTCTTAAGATAAAAATAGTTATAAAATAAAAACCTTAAAAAGCTTTACTCTTAACTGCTTAAGATATTATAAGAGGGCATAAAAAAGAAAGCAGTTAATAAGAATTAACAGCTTTAAGCCTAATATTTTACTTTATAATAAAAAAGATTATTAAGATAAGACTATCTTATTAATAATCTAGTATAATAAATTGCTTACATCTTAGCTTTTTCTTATACTTAGTACTAGTCTTTTAACTTTTAGAATTAGAAATCTTATAAAGGATTTTATAAAGCTTATTTATAAGCAGGGTGGAAAGATAGTAATAGTAAACCTTATAGAGCTTTTAAAAAGTATATAATACTATATTATTAACTATTAGGTTTAGTAGAACTATAATACCTAGGTTTAAAATATAAGAGTGTAATAGCTCTTACTATTATAGTAATAGAAGAATATTATAAAGAGTAGATAGCTATAATAAAAAATGCTACTTTTCTAGAGTATTAGCTGTTTTTAAACTGTCTTTAAGATAGTAATACTTTAGCTAAACTTAAGATTAGGTCTTTTTTTAATATAATACTAGATAGTATAAATATATAGCTGTTTTACTATTTATATCTTAAATATAAGATAAAATCTAAAAGCCTTTTAGTTAATAGTCTTAGCATATTATAGCTATTTAGATATATAAAGTATATAAAAATATAAGTGATTTATATAGCTTTATAATATAGATTTAGCTTTTCTAGTATAAGTACTATTAGTAAGATAATTAAGGTTTATATATAATATATATTATTAGTAGTATATTTACTATCTCTAATATTTCTTTTAATAATAGAAATAACTTTTAAGATAACTTAGTTCTTCTTAGTTATATAGTTATATACTTATTTACTTTTAAAGATTATTCTTTAAGAACTAAAACAGGTATAAAAACAGCTTAGGCTAAGCTAGCACTTATTTTACATTTAAGTAAGTAAAAAATTTATATAAAACCTCTTATAGCAGTTACTATTATAGTTCTTATACTTTACTATCTAACTCTAGCCCTAAAGAGCTAGTTAGTCTCTTACTTAGAGCTCTCTCGCCTTTTTAATATAACCCGCCTTTATAGTAAGTATAATACTATAGTTAAAACAGTAGCTTTTAAGCTATATATAAACAGTCTAAATATTTTAAAATAGTTTTATTACCTTTAGAGCTTTATCTAAGTTGTTTTAAAGACTGGTTTTCTTAATAATAACATTCTTAATACTATTAAGTTAACTATTATAATAGTGTTTTAACTTGTTAAAATTTTCCTGCTTAGCCTTATAGCTAAGCTAAAAAATATCTTACTTAAGATAAAAATAAAATATTAAGTTGTTTAACCTAGGGTGTTATAAAAGAACATATTAATAGAGAGTGCTAGTATCTAGTTTAGTGCTAATATTTTATATTATAAGGTTTATATCCTTTTTAATTAGGTTAATATTATTCTTAAGCAGCTAAGCTATATCTTACTATAGAAATATTAATATTTTATAATATATATATAAGTAGTATAGTTTAATAATAATATCTCTTTTAGATCTAACTAATCTAATACTACTATTTATATTATCCCCTTTTAGACTATAGTAACTTATACTATATAAACTGTTATCTTAGCCTAAAAACCCTAATTAGTAATAAGTAACTTAAATAATATAAAAGTCTTAGATTATTTTTATTATAAGTGTACCTAAACTTAGCTAGGAAAACAAAGTTAGCACTTAATAATCTATATATAATACTTAGGTTATCTTTCTATTATTTTAAGTAGAAGATAAATTATATAAAAGGTTTAAGCTAGGTATAAATAGTAGAGTTATAAGAAGGCTATAAAAAAGCTATAAACTTAAATCTCTTACTATTTCTAAGTAATATAACTAAAATAAAAAGAAAAACTAAACTAATAACTAATAACTAACAAACTTTATTTATACTTTTAATTATACCTAGTGTTTCTAAAATATTTACTGTAAATTAGCTGCTTTTAGCTTAGTTACTAGTATTTAAGCAAATAGCTTAAAATACTACTAAGCTATATAATTCTTAATATAGTAATTATATAAGTCTACTTTTTACACTAGTGAAAATATAATAGTCTTAAAAGCTTATAAGCTATAACTTTTAAGATATTAATACACTTTATTTACAACTTTATTTTATATAAGTAAGATATAAGTTAGACTATAACTGTTTTAAAAGTACTAATAATATTATTAAGCTAGATAGTTATTTATATACTAAACTGTTAAAATAAACTTAACTCTAATATTTTACTATAAGGTATACTAGTATTAGATAGATAAGAGCTTTACTAAGTTAATATATATAATATATAGTACTATATTTTCTTATCTAATATATAAAGACTTTATTACTAAGGTCTATATAAGAAAGCTTACTAGTATTTAACACCTACCTAACCTAACTAATAAACTTTAAGATAAGATGTTAACACTTACTAGAATGTAAGATAAGACTAAATTTCTCTTATAAAGTCTATTTATTACTAAGATTACCTATCTTAGCAAATTAAATACTATTAGTATAAAAACTAGCTTTTTATTTATAAGCTTAGAATAGTGTTATATATTAGCTTCTCTAAAAGTAAGAGGTAAAAATATTTATATTTATAGTAGTATACTATATAGCTGCTAATAAGACAGCTAAGACAGCTTATAAACTAATTAATTAATTAGTTAAGCTTTTTTCTTTTATATTATCCTCTCTCACCTAATTGCTTACTATAATCTACCTTTTGTTTTTATAGTAATATAAGTATAATAACTAAAGCCTTACTTATTTATACTAACTTTAATAGCTTTATAACTTTAGACTATAATACACTTAAATTATAACTATCTTTAAGTCTAAAAGTAATAAGCTAGCTAAGTATTTAGTAGTAAGTATATTTAATTATTAGCAGACTATAACTATACTTATCTTACTATTATAGTATATCTTATAGTAGTTTATAAGGTCTAAAAGTATACTATTATTAGAAATATACCTTTTTTATATATTAAAACTAGGGAAACTTAGTTTTATATACTATATATTAACTAGTTAGCTTTATCTTTAAATATACTTTACTTAATATAAACCCTAATAATAGTATTATCTTCTTAACTTATTAAGTTATAGTAATATAAATACCTATTAATTTTATTAATCTCTAGTAGGCTAAAATAATTTTAGTACTAAAAGAGTAGAAAAAAGTATACTAAAAGACTAATTACTTTTATCTTATAGTACTACTTTTTTATTTACTTTACTACTCTCTTAAATAAGTAATATAATAAGCTTTATAGTTAACACTACTAATATATAAAAATAAAAAAGCTAACTTAGATATAAGCTAGTTTATTAGATAAATAAAAAGATATAAAAATAACTTTATTATTTAGCTACTATCTTATACTTAGCCTTTAAAGTAAGTTAATATTAAATCTATAGTAAGCACTTTTAACTAAGAGGCTATTACTAGTAGTAGAGTCTTACACTTGCTAGTAAAAGGTATTAAGCTTAAAACACCTATTTACTAAGCCTAGTTCTAAATATAGTAAAGCTTCTCTTTTAATACTATTATAAAACTTAGCTTAGTCTATTCTTTTAGTCTTTATAAAGAGTACTATCTGCTTTATTAAAAGCCTTAAGATAGTTATCTTCTTAGAGGTCTCTTAGAGTTACTTAATTAATATATTTAGTACTAACTCTTAAAACTTTATAAGCTACTTATTATAAGTTAGCTAAAGATCTTATAGATATATTATATACTTACTATATGTTTTTAAGTAAGATTTTAGAACTAAGCTTTTTTACTAATAAGAACCACTTCTGCCTATAAGTTAAATAAGCACTAAGACTTTTATAATACTATTCTTATCTTTTTATAGTTATACTCTTTTTAGGTTTAAGCCTAAGTATTTGCTTAAAGACTTTTCTTACTACTATAAATACTAGAATTTCTTATATTAGTTACACTTAAAATATATATTACTACCTAAAGGTAATTACAGTTAGTATATAATAGATTAATCTCTTATATTAGTTGTTATATTCTGCTTTTATAAGAGATATCCACTCTAAACTATCTAACTATTTTATAATATTTTTATATAGTTTGTTTTTAAGTATGTTAAAAAAAGCCTTATAAGTGTTCTTTAAGTTTTCTAAAAGACTAAATTACTAAATTTACTTATAACTATTATTAATAAACTTATTAATTTACTAGTTTATAAGAAATATACAAACTTGCTTATAGTTTTTTATCTACCTAAGAAGATAGTTTCCACTTAAGCTAGCTAGAAAAGATATTCTATTAAGAGTTATAACTTTAATACTTACTATAGTATTAAGCAAACTAGCTATAAGAGTAGTACTTTTTATACTGTTAGATATATTTAAGTTAACCTAACCTTTATAAGAATTCTTATTATTTATTATATTTACTTTAAAAGCTATAGTATAGTACACACTAGAGAATAGCTTAGTTATCTCTTAAGTGTTATTATTTTAGATTATAAGTAGGGTTTCTCTAGTGTATTAATAGTTAGACTATATAAGCTTATTAGTTTCTCTTTTAGACTGTAAAAGCTATATATTAAGTATTTTATTACTATTATTAAGCTTAATATTATAATACTTAGTAATATATCTAAGCCTAATATTATACTATACTACTCTCTCACCTCTTACTAACTCTCTATTACTTTATATATAGCTTATACTAGCTATTTTAATTATCTTATCTAAGTATACCTTAAGTAGATTATTATAGTTATAAAAAAGGCTGTAAGTAAAAAACCTAATCTAATATTATTCTAAGATAGAGAGAGGGCTTAGTACTATTCTTATCTTAGAGCTAAGCTTCTCTGCCTTTTTTATAACCTAAAAAATACTATATAGAGTGAGAGAAAGATAAAAATAATATACTAAAAATATAACTATAAAATCTACTTACTTTAAGTAGTTTTTACATAATAACTAAATATTAGTAGTACAATTAGGTATAATAAGCTTAATAAGAGGATAATTAGTTATAAAAGTTTTTTTAGCTAGTTTATATATCTAGCTTGTTAAGATAAGAGAAGAGTTAAAAGCTGTTACTAACTATTTGCTAAGAGAAGATACTATAATACTATATAACCTAAGAGTTATATTAAGTTTAAAAAAGATAATAAGAAGAGAAAAAAAGAAAAGAAGAATATCTTCTTAAGCTTAAAAAACAGTATAATCTTTATAAGTTATATCTCTTATCTTATAACTTTTTAGTTATAACACTACAGCTTATATCTAATAATAGTAAGTGGTTAGACAGACTAATATTACTAGGTATTTACTATACCTTTTATTTTTATAACTTGCTTTAACTTTCTAAGAAGTTAAAGCAGGGATATAATAAGCTTTTTACTTACTATTAGTCTAGCTATAACTATACTAACCTTAAAGTTATCTTAAGATTTAATATTTTTATCTTAAGCTTATAGTTATTATTCTAGTAATATATATTATAATATCACAACTGTTATATTACAGCCTAAAAAGGTTACTATAAATTAAGCACTTTTATAAGATATAAAACTATATTTAACCTTTTATAAACTTAAAGAGCAACTAAGCTTAACCTTAAGTATAAAAAACATAAGCTTAATAATCTAAAAGATACAACTAGTACTAGAAAGATAGTAACTTGTTTTATTTAACCTTCTTATCTTATAGAATATTAATATAAATAGGAAAGAAAGTGTCTTATTCTAATTAAAAGCTTAACTATACTTAGTTCTAAAAGTATTTTACTTTCACCTTTCTATTAGTAGGAAGATTAAGCACTTTTAACACTTTAAGGCTCACACTAGAGGATTTTTATACTTAGGTGATTAATAGTTATAATAGTAAAAAGCATATAAATTTAAAAGAGAGAGAGAGCGTGTTAATCTTAAGATTAAGTATAGTTTAACTTGTTTATATATACTTATAAATAAGTAGATTATCTCTTATAATCTAAATAGATAAGAGCTTAAAGCTTACTAAAAAGCTTATTATAGCTTTAATATATTTAAGATTTAAATAGTAAGTAAAAAGTGCTATTATCTTACTTACTATAAAGCTACTTAGTAATAAGAGAAACACTTAGCTTTTAATAAGGTAGAGCTTAAAGCCTTATATTTTTTAGCCTTACTTAGCTGCTACTCTTAAGCTTTATATTATATATTAGATAATTACTTAGAAGGCTAAAGTCTAGCTCTTACTTATCTAATTAATATTAGAAAGTATTTATTTTATATAAAGATGCTAGTGTGAGTGTAAGATGTAATACTAGCCTTATATTATAATAAATAGATTATAAAGATAGTAAGCTAACTTACTACTTCTAATAGTATAAGGCTTAGAATAATAAGGTTAATATTAATAATATAAGATTTATTATATTTTTATATAAATAAAGTATTACTAGTTAATTAGGCCTTATTATAAGATACTTAGAAACACCTCTAATTAACTAATACTAATATTTTAAAATAAAAAAGTGTAGTTTAGCTTTCTTATAATTTAAAAAAGATTCTTATAAAAAAACAGGTAGTATATAAGCTTATAAATTTAACAAACTTTTAAGGCCTTATATAACTCTAATAAGAATCTAATAGATTTTAAGTAAACCTTTAATAACCACGCTTTACTAAAAGCTGCTATCTTTATATATTACTTAATAATAGTCTTAATAATTAGCTTTCTGTTAAAACTGTTAACTTTTTATTATAACAGCTTAAGCGACTTAATAAGGTTCTCTACTCTTTCTAAAAGAGAACTTAAGTGTAAATATAATCTAAGGTATTATTTTAAATAGCTTATAAACTTAAGCAGTTAGTCTCCTAAGAAAGGTTTATATTTCCTAATATAAGAGGGTGGTTTTACTTATAATAGCTTAATTTAGGTAAGAATCCTCTTTTTACTAAGTTTAAGTACTCTTTTAAATAGTCTCTAGTAAAATATTTAACACTATCTTCTTATAATATTAACTATAGTTAATAGATTACACCTCTAGTAAGATTAAAATACCTACTTTATACTATATATTTACTTATTAGTTTTATAATATCTATTAGACTATATATAGTTATTTATAAAAAAGTTAAGTTACTAGTAAGTAAAGCTATAAGACTACTTAGTTACTCTTAAAGAATAATTATAAAAACACTACTAACACTCTTATTTATATAAGAGAGAAAAGTAAGATTATTAGTAAGTTAGAGCTTATTCTAAAAGGAAAAAATATAATCTTTTAAATTATATATTATATAATTATAGTAATACTAAGGTAAAGCTAAAATCTCTATTAGCTAGTATAGTATAATAATAGTATTATAAAACTCTAAATCTAACTAAAAAGTCTAGAAATTTAAGAAGGCAGTTATAATAATAATTATTTTAATAATATTAGCTCTCTTATCTTTCTGCTTATTATAAGGCTCTAGTATAATAGCTACTTTAGCTATAGCTAACAGCTAATAAGGTTATAATTATTACTATAAGTAACTTATTTAGCTAAGCCTTTTAATTAGTTAGCTGCTAACACTAGCAGCTATTATTTTATACCTACTAGTATAAGCACTTACTACTATATATAATTTAACATCTTTTAGTAAGTGATAAAAAAATAATATAATTAAAATATAAAATAAGAGGGCTAAGCCTTACTCTAAGCTTACTAACTATACTAAAGTTAAGAGACTAAGCTTATAAGTGCTTTTAGCTTACTAATAATACTAACTAAGCATATTAATATAACTTATAGCTAAGCTTAATTAGTTAGTTATATTAAAAGTAGTATTTTATAATAGTAGAGTATTTTTTTAATATAATTAAATTTTCACCTTACTATTTATAAGTAGCTGCTAAGCTAGTATTATATATATATACCCTAAAGTGCTTAAAGTCTAGTATTAGTTCCTACTAGACTTTACTATATAATAAGTCTGCTTTTTATTAGCAGGTATTAGATTTAAGCTATATTTAGCTAAGATCTTATTTTTACTAATAATGTTTTAGTGTTTATAAATCTTAAAACTACCTTTTAAGACTAGACTATTTTAAGACTAAATATACTACTAATATTATATATAAAATACACACTCTTATTATAATTCTCTTACTATAGTGCTCACTTAATCTACTAATCCTGCTAAAAGTAAATACTAATTTTTAGTGCTAAACTATTAAGATAATTACTTTTTTTACACACTTTAAATTTAACATAACTAACTAATAATAGAGACTAGTAAGATTAAAAAGTAATAACACTAACTAAGAATATATTACTAAAAAGTTAATTTTATATAAATAAAGTAAGTAAGCTTATCTTTTAAGACTATATATCTACTTTTAGCTTTTTTACTTAAGAGGCTGTATAAATATTAGGCTTATCCTCTATTAGCAGAGTAGAAATAATTATATTAAGACGCGTTTAATCACTTAGGTAATTAAGATATAAAGTATATATAAACTTTAGACTGTAAAAGCCTGCTACTTAATACTAGTAAAAGTAAACTTATTACTTATTAGATATAATAAAATTAGTAGCTGCTAAGATATATAAAGCCTAGTATAAAAAGCTTCTTAGTAAGAAAGAAGTTATTATCTTTCTTAAGAAGTCTAAAATATATAAACCTTAACTTTATAAGCTTTATACTAACTACTAAGTGAAAAGTAAGAGAGCTAAGTTTATTATACTATACCTTACTATATAAGATAGTATTATAAGACCTTAGGTGTTTTATATAGAAATCTACTTAAGGTGTTACACTTAAAAGTAAGGTTTTTTATAACAACTTACTAAATATAAACTAACTAACACTTAAAAACTTACTGTTTTATAATAATCTATTTAAGACTACTTATTAGAGAGTTATAAATAGAAATAAAATAAGAGTTATTTAAGATATCTCTCCTCTAATTATTCTATCTGTTAAAACACTTACTATATACACAGCCACCTACTATAGTGTTCACCTAGTCTTAGTAGAGACCTGCTATACTGTTCTTACCTATCTGTATAACACACACAGAACAGGGGATAGCCTGTACTACTCCCTTTAGAGTAATAGACTCCTCCTCTAAAGTAGCAGCACTCTCTATCTTAGCCTGTCTCTTTCTCTTAGCTTATACAAGATTAGCCTAGACACACAGCAAATTCACAGCAAAGGAACTTACTCTTATAGCTAGTATTATTATTATTATTATTATTA
>WPDH01000552.1:0-11393 GCA_019137255.1 Corinectria fuckeliana | reverse complement strand
AAGATATAATTATAGCTATAAAGGTTTATTAGACTAAGCCTTATTTAGGGGAGATTTAACTTAGGTAGTGTTTTAAGTGCTTTTACTTTAGATATATTATATAGTACTATTAGAAACAGGCTAGGTATAGCTACTATAAGAGGGCTTACTATATAAGAGATATAATATATTTTACTTTTACTAGTAAGATACCTTTAGTATATTATAACTATAATAGTATATATATAGTATAGTTTTATATATACTATATAATATAAAAGGTATAAAAATAAATAAGAAATACTTATATAAAAAGACCTATATAGTTTAGTATCTTAAGCGAGTNNTATAAGATATAATAGTATTAATACTAATACTAACTATAGTATTAAACTACCCTGCCTAAAGAGGGCCTAAGCAGCTCTTAAAGTAGCCTTAAGCTAAACTAAACCTAAGTTTAAGTCTAACTCTTATAGTATTTAAACTAATTAACTAAATAAGAGAGTAAATACTATTAAAAGTTAAAGAAGGTATACTAATACTAGTTAGTAATAAGAATAATACCTAGAAAGATAAGAATAAGTAGTATAAGTAACTTAAACTTAACCTAAGATTAATTAAATTCTAGTATATAATTTAGGCTAAGCCTTATAAGAACTTATTATTATAAGTATATAATTAGCTTTTCTTATAAAGTAGACCTGCTTATAACTTATATTACTATATATATATACTAAGCCTAACTTACTCTCTTTTTAGGTAAAAGTAGTAAAAGGTTTTTTATCTTATAGCTTACTATTAGGGTTTTTCCCTCCTATTATAAATTAGTCTAAGTTATTTAGAAGAAGGACTAAATAGCTATAAGCTAAATTAGGTATAAATTAAAAAAAAAAAAATTCACTTAAATTATTATACTTTAACTATAAAGCTTTTTATCTGTCTTTTTAGCTCTCTTCTTTTTTATATCTTCTTTTTTCTTTTAATATCTTCTCTTTCTTTTATTTTACTTATATTACTTATATTACTCTTAATAGATTTACTACTTTATAATAGCCTTCTAAGCTAAGTAAGAAATACTTACTATCTAGTAATATAAGACTCTTTTTAACTTATATAATCTTATAAAATATAATACTAATAAGTATAAATTTACCTAGTAGACTCTTACTAAATAAGAGGATTAGACTATATATTATATTATACCTTTTTTATATTAAAACTACTAGTACTAACTTATAAGTTTTCTTTAAAACTACTAGTAATAGTAATTAATCTAATACTTTTTAGTAGTTTAAAAAGAGTTTTAATATTTAGATTTACTTTTAAAAAGCTTTTAATTATTTTAGCTACTCTTTTTATATTAAGCTTACCTTTAAGAGTAAAAACTTAAAAATATCCTAAGATATTTATATTTCCTTTTAGTATAACTTTTAAGATATTAATAGTGTTTTTTAAACTAGTACTAAACTTACTATTAATTATTATTCTTACTCTTTTTATATTTATACTAAGTTTAGTTATCTCTAAGAGTATATTATTTTATATACTTTTAACTAAGCTCTCTATCTAAAGGCTCTACTTATAGCTTTATATAGTAATAATAATCTTATCTTTTACTCTTATTATATTTAATCTTATACTTTTAATATCTTAAGTAACTATAAGTATTTTATTTTCTTTTTTTATACTTACTAATTAATCTTAGGTTTTATAAGCAGCTAGTATACTAATTATATTTAGAGAAGTAATACTTATTATAAATAGACTTTTCTACTTAGCTATTAAAGAAAGAGTCTTTAAGATAGTCTTTTAAACTATCTTCTTAGTAATAAGAAGACTATAAAGGCTCTTTTTAACAGGAATTAGAGAGTTAAGTTAATAAATAAAAGTAGTTATCTCTAAATTTTAAAACTACTACTCTTAGCTATAAATAAGACTTAAAAGCTTAAGTGTGCTATATATAAGACTAAGAAGGTATATAATAAGAATTACTAAGATAGTTTTAAGATTATTAATAGTAAGTAGTCTTCTAGTTATTTTTAAGACTTTTTTTTAACTTAAATTTTAGCACTTTTTTATAATATCTCTTACTTATTTAGCTAAATCTAATACTTATCTATTATATTTTAATTTTTATTTATCCTCTTATTAATAGTAGTATCTTAGGCTGTGTTAAGCTTATCTTAGGCTATATTAAGCTTATTTTAAGCTATATCTTACTTATTTCCTCTCTTATTTACACCTCTCTTAGTAGTAACTTATATAGTTTAGCAGGTTTACTATTATAAAGTAGATTATTATAGTGCTATCTTAGTACTATTAGTATTAAGACTACTTACTTTTTATTATCTCTAGAAAATAAACTTTAAGGTGTTATTATAGCTTTTAGATAAAAGGTATTATCACTTTATTTTCGCTTATATCCTTTTTATTATTATCTTCACTTATTAGATCTAATACTTTCTTATTATTCTTTTTATCTTAATTTTTAGTAAGAGGTTAAAATCTAAAGTCTTTCTTATTAGCTTCTAAGGTTTACTATTCTTTTTTATCTTTAATAAACTTTTTTAGCTAGTCTTTATAAATTAATCTCTTAATACTAATCTTATCTAAAGTAGTAATATAATAGCTAACTTTTAGCTTATCTTAACTCTTAATATAATATAAACTATTCTACTTATATTATATTTTTACTTCTTTTATTATATTATCTTACTACCTAATATTATATCTTAATATAAGATCTTTAAGATTTAAAAGCTCTTTCTAAATATTTCTCTTATAGCTATTATCTATTCTTTATATAAGCTTTTATTAGTATACTATAACTTAAACTTTAGCCTTTTTTATATTATTTTATTATCACTTTAAGATTTAGATTCTTTCTTTAAGTAATTAATCTAATATTTTAATATTATCCTAATTAATAATTCTTTAGGTAGGTACTATTACTTTTAAAAGAAAAACTAGTTTTTACTTATAAAGTAAGAAGAAAGCTAATTTCTTATAAGATATATAAATAGCTACTTAGTTAGCTATTAGGATGTAAGGTAACTTTTTTACTTATTTTATACTTAGGCTTAAAGTATACTTCTTAAAGTAGAATACTAAAGTAGTATAGCTAGCTTTAATAATCTTATTTACCTTTAGGTTATAAGTTAAAATAAGTATTACTCTTATTCTTAAGGCTTTAAAAGTAAGAATAAATTTCTTACTTATTTCTAACTTATTATTAGCTACTATAATAATAATAATACTAAAGTGCTATAATACTTCTTATATAAATAAAGTTATTATATAAGTATTTAGCTTAGCTATTAGCTTAGCTTTTAACTAGCCTGTTAAATTATATCTAGCCTTAGTAAGATACTTTTTATCTTAGTTTAGTAGAAGATATTATATATTAAAATAAACCTTTATTATAAGAAACTAAAGTGCTATTAGAATAGTAACCTTTTTTATTCTCTAAGATATATAATTTTAGCAGGTAAGATACTAAGAGATAGCTAAGTTAATATCTATTTATATTATCTTTTAGAAATACCTCTTTTAAATTAGAGTAAGTATTATATTTTGTCTCTTATAACCTTTTTTAATATAGTATAACCTAATTAACTGCTTTTAGACCTTTCTCTACTTAACTATAAGAATAAGTTTACCTTTTAGGTTATTTAACCTTTACTAAATTTAACTACCTTAAATAAAGTGAAAAAAGACTTTATACTAAATAGCTTAGAAGACTTTTATACTAACTCTTATAAGCTTTTTTAGAGTTAAAAGATATTCTCTTAGCTTAAGAAATTTCCTATTATAACTCTCTTTTAGCTACTTATATTAGTTCTTAATAGATACTATATTAAGATATAAGTTTATAAAATTCTTAATATCTCTTTTAGTAGCTATATTTAGCTTATCTAAAAGTTTAGCTTACTTTTTTAACAGCCTGTTTATAATAAGGTTCTTAATATCTTATATATAGTGTATACTATAGTTAAATAGTATAAGATAGCTAATTTAATATATAATTAATAAGCCTAGTTTATTATTAGCTTTTCTATTAAGCTAGTAAACTAAAACTTATAAATTTATCTTAAAGATAAAAAAAATACTATATAAGTAGTTTTTTAGTTAATAAAATATATATAGTATCACTTAGTACTCTTATTTAGTAGTATTATAGCTCTACTTAGTCTTATTTTAAAGCTTAAACTTAAATTAAACTAAATACTACTTACTATTAATAAGTTATATTAGTATATATTCTTATCTTTTAAGACTTATATTTACTATTAGAATAATTTCTCCTATTTTATCTAAGAAGTTAAGAGTTACTAAAACTAGTAAAAATATAATTTTAGCTTTTAGTTAATCTATTACTTTCTGTTAATTATCACCTTATATAAAGTTAATATCTTTCTAAAGAAGTGTTATTAAAAGCCTTATAATCTAGGTGTAATACTAGATTTAGTAGTAATAGTATCTAACTATTCTAAGAAAAAACTTAACCTTTCTAATATTAATATAAACCTTCTACTTATTAATCTTAATAATCTTAGCTTTTTTAAGGCTTTATCTATTAGTTTTATAGATATACCTAATAACTACTATAAAATTCTAGTAAAACTTGGATTTTTCCCTAAAAATAGTATATTCTAATAGTTTTATATTAATAAGTATCTTATCTAAGTTAATTAAATACTTTAAGATATACTTCTTAATATTAAGTATAGCCTTCTTATTATTAAATGTTTTTATTAGTCTCTTAATAGTAATATTATCTAGGAAAGTATAATAGATATCTAAAATAAAATTATATAAGATATATATAATAATTCTTAAGAACTATACTACTAAGTTAGTAACTTCTTAAAAGAGTATATATATTTAAAGTAGTCTTAAAAAGGTAAGAAATATTATTAGATTTTTACTTTTCTTATTTAGAGCTATTTAGTTATATTTAGAGAAAAAGTCTAATAGTAATAATATCTTATATATTACTATATCTAAAGAGAATTTATTTATACTAAAAAGACTAAGACTATCTCTTATAGTATACTAGTTAATATAAGTAGCTAAATTAATTAAGTAGATTTTTTTTTTTTTTTACTATTAGTATATAAGAGTTCTAGTAGAAAGTATAAGATTTCTTAAGAATATAATACTTAAGCTTAGTCTTTAAGAGGTTTATAACTTTCTTTTTTAAGCCTTTTAGAATTAGTATACTACTAGCTTACTAAGTAGTATATTTAACTACTTTTAAGACTTAAAGAGGGGTAACTATAAGGTTAAGTTTTCTACACTTATTAAAGTCTTAAGCTAAAATAGCTTTCTTATTATATAAGATTTATAGTAAAATATTAGTTTCTTCTTCTAATATTATTCTTTTAACTTAATCTAATACTTCTTAAAGTTATTTACTAAAAAGTCTTAATTCTTTCTTAATTACTAAGAACTTAGAGGTAATATAGTCTAAGTACTTACTTTTATACTCTAGAAAGTCTTATACTTTTTTTTACTTTTCTTTCTTATATAAAGAGTTTTTTTTAGAGATACTTCTATTAAAAGAGATATTATCTCTTAAGTAGATTTTAGCTTTTTTCTACTTATATATTATATTAACTTATAATATAAGAGTAATATTTTTCTTACTTACCTAGTTTCTGCTCGCTACAGCCCTAATCTGCCTCTAAAATATATTTTAACACTAAAATCTAAATCCTCACATATGTATTACTCTAGGGATAATAGCATATTAGAACTGTAGTGATAGTACTAATATGCTTCTAATAGCTATTAATTTAGGGGTATATAGACTTAACTAAAGTTAATATAACCCTCTTATAGGAATTAGCTAGTACACACTAAGCGAAAATAACAAACCTGCTGTAAAACTAAGTAGAATACTAGCAGATAACCTAAAAAACAAAACATATAGTACTATCACTAAAATTATCCCTATTACATCTCTTAAACAAGTTTAGCATATTATCTAAACCTATATGTTTATATATAAGGCGTAAGCCTGTGTCTTATATAAGAAGAATATAACATATAACTATAAAACAGCCCTTAAGAACTAAATCACTACAAATATTACTATAGCCCTCACCTCTATTATTAACACAGCTCTTATCACACCCCTAGATTATAAGAGAGGCTAACCCTCTTATATATTAATTATAATATAAAACCTAACACCTTTAAACTAGGGAAACATAAAGTAAATAACCTAAAGCTATATTAAACATAAAGTTATAATCTAAACAAGAAATACACCCTCTAATATTAATAGCTAAACCCTAAAAGATACTATTAAGATAGCAAACTAGGCTTATAGTAACTCTAGTATTATTATAATAAGAAAGCTACTAAGTAGTAATACTATCCTTATATTCTATATAGCAGATAAGATATAAGCTATTTACGCTAAAGATTAGGTTACTAAAGCCTTTAGTAATAGTATAGCTCTCTCCCCTCTAATATTTATAGTAATAGTAAAAAGAATCTAACTTATATCTGTCTTAAATAATACTAATAAGCTTATTAAAAAAATTAACAGATCTAATTAACTAAAGATCCTCTAAGTTAAAAAGTAAAAGACTAGCTAACCTAGCCTTAAAGCGAAAATAAACCTTATTCTACATGTTAGCTCTATTAAAGAGGCTAACCACCTGTATGATAATAGCCTACTACTTAATATATAACTATATAACTATAAGCCTTTTAATAAGAGGCTTTAACCTACCTAATACTATAACTACTTTAAGTTTAGATACCTAGCCTAGAACTACAAATCAGCCCTAACCTGTAGATATTATAAAGGTATTATATATACTAATAAAAAAGGATGCCTAACTAAACGCAAAAAAATCCCCCTAAACTATATCCTCTATAAGGGTAAACACCTAGCTTAGAGCTATAACTACTCTGTTATAGCCTCACACTAGGCCTAGGCTAAAAAAGGATACTTAGATAGACCTCTCTGCTTTTAAGAACATATAGTAACTAAACCTCTAACTTAAGAGCTCTTACTCTTACTACTCTTACTATTAGCCCAGCTTATTTAGTTCTTATTAAGAAAACCTAGAAGGCCCCCCAGCTTAATAAACAGATTATATATAATATCTACCAGCCTAGCCCTAATATAAGCCTAAGCCGCTTATATACTATCCCCTCTTTTAATAATTATCTTAGCCTTATTACTATTATTATCCCCCCTTTAGACTACTAATTAATACTAGTACTATATTAGAACACTAATTATTAAGCTATTCTAACTTATATTATACTATAAGCTTATAGTAAATATAATATAATTACACTTTTTAAGCCTAATAAGAACCCTAAGATAAAAGCCCTAGCCTGCCTAGAATATTATAACTACTATATAGTTTACTATAGTAGGTATATAGTAGTCTATATAAATAAATAGTATAAGCCTAAGTTATAAATATTATAAGTAGAAGAAGACTAGGTTAGTATTACCTTTATAAAAACCTAATACTAAATTATTACTTTATATAATCCTCTAAATAGTAAAGGTAACTTACTTATACTATAAGCTCTTATTAGCACCACTCTAAATAATTATACACTTCTTATAAGTAACTTTAACTTTTACCACCTGCTTTAAGACTATTATAGCTGCTTAGACTAAGATAGTAATAGCCTTATAGAGGAGGTGTTATAACTTTATGTTAGCCTTTTTACCCCCTATAAAATAGTCATTAGGTTAGCTTAAGGCTACTAAAATAGCATCTTAGACCTTACCTAGGCTACTAAAACTATTAATACCTCCTATATAAGAACTAACTACAACCTAAAAGGGTCTAACTATATCTTTTAGCATATTTATATTATAAACACCTATAAAAAGACAGCTCTTAAGCTAGACTTTAGATTTAACTAGAAGAAAACCTACTAGCAAAAAGCAGCTAATAAAATAGCAGTCTGTCTCTATTATATATCTAGTAGTATAATAACCACCCTAAAGGCCCTAAATATAAAAGTTAAATAGCTTCTTAAGTAACTTACTATAATTATAAAATATATAACTCTAAAGCGAAAAAAACCTAGACCTTACTATAACTCTTAGTAAAATAGTAAAATAGCTAAAGTAACTTCTAAACTTAAGTAAGCATACTATATAGCCTAATAAACTAGCCACCTAGCAGATTAGTATATATACTCTAAGATGTGTATAGTATAAGATTAGTATATATAGAATATATAGTATACCCTCTAAAGAAAACTTCTAATTAAGCTCTCACAGTATAATATAATATAATTCTAAAATATAAAAAGATAGGCTAGATTATATAGCAGAACCACTATAACCCTTTTATAGCTCTTACCTCTTATCTGCTAAGACTAACCTAAGCTAGTAACACTTTATACAAATAAAGCTAAGATCTTAGTAAGAAAATTCTTCTCTAAACCTTAGGCAGATAACTTTAACCTCTCTTCTCTCCCGCCTTTTAGGACACTTAAACTTAAGTTAGGCTATATATACCTAATAATAGACCCTAAAGAGGTCTAAGAAGCTTTATACTAAATTAAGTTATAAAAGGCCCTAAGGGAGGATAAAATCCCTATAGGATTTCTTAAAGCATATAGTAACCTACTTATTCTTATAATTACTAAAATAGTAAATATAAGCTTTACTATTAGTTACTTCCTAATATACTTTTACACTATAATTACTATAATTATCTTAAAAGCTAATAAGACTAAAAAATAATNNTTATTAAAATAGTTATTAGTAAGTATATTATAACTATAGTAGAAAAGAAGAGGCTACTACCCTTAGGGCAAATAGGTAATAGGCTTAGAAAGTTAATAAAGCTAGCCCTAGCTATAGTTATTAAAGTAGTACATATAGTATAAGCCTAATATAGTCTTATCTCTCTCCTCTAGCTTAACTTTATAAAAGCTTTTAATAGTATTAACTATAGATAACTTATTACTATCTTATAACTAAAAGGATTCTCTAGATAGCTCCTAGTATAACTTACTAGCTATCTTATATTATAAATAATATAGCTCTAATTTAATAGCTAAACCTCTAACCTAATTAAAGTTAAAATAGAAGTCTCTTAAGAATCCCTTTTATTACTTATTCTATTTATCCTTTTTATTTCTAGCCTTTATAAAGCTCTTAATAATACCCCTAAGATATTAGTTATTAGATTTATAGATAATATAAACCTGCTAGTATTTAGCTATAATATAAAAGAGATCTAAACCTAGCTTAAGACTATATAGAAAATATATAATAATTAAGCTTAAATAAACAGTATAACCTAAGAACTAGATAAAATATAACTCCTCTATTTTACCTGTAAACACATATTAGACTAAACACAAATCTAACTTAGAGACTTAATAGTATAGCCTACCTAAACCTATAGGTTTCTTAGACTCTTTCTCTATTATAAACTACTATAAGACTTATATATAAACCACCTTAAAGGGAAACTTAAGTGCTAATACTAGGCTCTTACTATAATTACTATAAGCATATAAGAGGTTAGCCTTAAAAGAGTAAGATTAATCTATATATAAGTTATCTATTTTACTATAGTTTATAATATAAGAGCCTATCACACCCTAACAGCCCCTAGTAGTAAGCCTTAAGGTATTATATAAGCACTTATATTAAAATAGACTTAGAACCTACATATAATAGTAAAAGCTTATAAAGCTATACCTACTTGCCTACTAGAGACAGAGCTAGCTATCCCCCCTCTTAATATTTACCTTAACAAACTAGCCGCCTAATTTTATAGTTATACTAAAAGATAAAATACCACTTAGCTTATTAGGGCTACTACTACTATAGCTTTAAGGTAAATTTACTATAAGTAGTAGTAAGAACTATAATAGTAATTATAGTAAGAAGTTAAAGATTAGCTTAAAAGCTAGCTCTCTTATAAAGAGTGTAAACTAATATTAGTAGTAATAAAAGCTTATACTCTTTCTAAATAGACTATATAGTAAACCTAACTTTAAGATAAAGTAAGAGAGTGCTAAAAGACTAATTAACTTAAACTAGCTAAAGCTTATCCCCCTGCTAATAACAAAAGAGTATTATACTTATACTAAGACCTTAATAAATATTAAAGCTTAATACTTATATAGCTATAAACAGGAAAAATTAGTCTTAAGAGCTTCCTCTTTTAGAGGTATATACCTAATATATCTTTACTATAGTACTCTTATAAGACTAGTAAAAAAACACCTAAACATATTATTATTTTTTACTCTAAGTATACTAAATAATAGAGACACCTAATAAACCTACTATAAAACTAATATAAGTTTAAGCTCTAACTATCTAAGTGTAAAACTACTTAACTGCTTACCTAGTAGTTCCTAAGCTAATATATTATTTTGTATTATAAACTAGCTTTATAAATCTATAATAACTATAATTAAGTTTATAGCCTTATAATAAGAATAGTATACTATTATACTAAGTGCTTTTTACCTTTCTTATAAGAAGTATAAAATACACCTAAAAAAAGCCATAAAGGGTAAAAAACCAGCCTAATTATAATAGCTACTAATCCTAATTAAATCTTTTAACCCCCTATTAAAATCCTCTAAGCTTATAGTATTAACTTATAGACCTAACCTAAACTTACACCTTTACTACCTACTACCTAACCTTATATATTTATATTACTCTTCTTTATACCTTCACTAGTAATAGTATTATTACTAGCCTTACTAGCCTTATTATTACTATTACTATCCTTCTTATTAGTTCCCTTAAAGGCTAATAACCTAACTGTTATAAAGATAAAAACACTCCCTAGACAGATAAGAGCTAAGACTATAATATGTTTAAGACGCTTAAGCACCTTAGTAATATAGTTAATCCTGCTAACTAATATATTAAACTAGTCAGATATTAGGCTTATAGTTACTACTATAAGTATAATATATATACACTTAGAAGCCTAACTTTTTGCCTAAAAGGCTACATTCTTAAGCCTCTTAAGCTCCTCCCCCTATATACTATTAGCTTATATACACACTATAGAACTAACTTATACTTATATTATTAGCACCCCTCTCTTACTAGAGAGCCTCCACTAGGGCTTAGGTAGTAATAATAGTAGCAAATAGTAGGGCTTTATATATTTTATATATATAGGTATAAGCTATATAGCTACCTACTATAGTATTTATCTAGTCTTAGTAGAGACTTACTATACTATTCTTACCTATCTGTATAATATATATAAAATAGGAGATAGCTTATATTACTCCCTCTAGAGTAGTAGACTCCTCTCCTAAAGTAGTAGTACCTTTTATCTTAGCTTATCTCTTTCTCTTAGCCTGTATAAGATTAGCCTAAATATATAGTAGATTTATAGTAAAAGAACTTACTCTTATAGCTAGTATTA
>WPDH01000055.1:0-179179 GCA_019137255.1 Corinectria fuckeliana | reverse complement strand
AAGTGATAGTAATTATCTTTACCTTCTCTTTTAGACTGCTAATTAGCATGTAGGTTACCTTTTTTGCTAGAGTTTAAGTATTAGCCTTCTTTAGCTCTTCTAGGTACTTATTAAACTACTTCTTAAAGGTCTTATCCTGCCTAAGGTAAAAGCCCTAGCCCTCTAAGGCGTATTCCTTCTTATATAAGGCCAGAAAGTTAAAACATCTTTCCTACTATATAGGCATCTATATAAGATACCTCCTTTTATAGCTAAGATACTTCTAACTTATAGTTTTAGTCTGCTAGCTTAACTAAGAAGGGTTTAATAACCTAGGGGCTATCATAAAGTGAGCTTAAGAAGNNTTCTTTCTTATATTATTATAAAAGAGGTGTATAATCTTAAGCAGATTATCCACCTTTTTACTCTTACTCTTCTGCCTTATAATAAGCTTATCTTAGGTGTGATAAAACTCTTACTAAGGCTTTATCACCTTTAGGAACTCCCTTCTAGCCCTCTTCTTATTAATAGTAATTATCTTATATATAATATAATTCTCCTAGGCCTCCTCAAACTAGTCAGCCTAGGCTTCCTAATCTCTTAACCCTTTCTTAGTCACTAGGGCCTAAAACTTTATCTTAACTCTATAGATATTNNCTTTAGGATTAATAAAAAGCTTAAGGCGGCTAATAATCTCCTTAAGATCCTATATTTTCCTGATATATATAGTATAGCTGCCTAAGAGAGTCTTTAAGATAGATATCTTAAGCTTGTCTAGCTTCTTCTTCTTAAAAGCCTTATCCTGCAAGCTCTTATCCTGCCTTACCTACTATAGCATAAATAGCCTGTTATTATCAGCTCACTTAATATTACAGTCTTACTGCTAATCTTTAAGGTTAAGCTGATAGATCTATACAGTAAGAGCCTTTTCCTCGCTATTACTAATACCTAAAAAATCTAGTCTTTTAGGCTTCAGAGAGAAGTCTTTCTTATTAATAACTAGCATAAGGTCTAATACTAGATTATTAATACCTAATATAGTCTCCAGGCTGATATATTCCTAGATTCTACATATTATAGCTAAAGTGTGAATACGCTCTAGCTATAAGGTCTAATTCTTAGCCTTCTTCAGCTTAAGAAGAAAGTCTAAAGACGCCTTTATACTATCTGTATCTGTCATATTAGTAGCTAAAGGTATGCTAAATACTTAGTAGGTGAATAGCTTTAGATTATGTAAATCGCTCAAATCAGAATTTATAAGCCTTAGTAGGTAATTACTTAGCTAGGGGAGGAATTAGTTACTTATAGGTCTTTTCCTAATGTTAAAGATAATACTAGATTNNCGCTAGATGCCTAGCATCTAAGGCAGAAATATGGACGGTGCCCGATAGCAGGCCTGACTAGTGGTCCTACCACCAACAGGTACTCAGCTTAGCCCCCCTGGTCCCTGTACCCCCTCAGGTTAGACCAGGGGGGGTCCCTCAGGTTATCTGTACACTCAGTGCAGACTCCATACGGGACGAGTAGCTGGCCGCCGTGAACCAAAGTGCCGAGCGCTTAGATCTAGCGCGTAGGGCTGAAGCGAGCGTCTAAGCTTGCTACATCGACCCAGTCGTCGTCCCAGGTCAGCCAGATCAGACCTGACTGACGCCTCCACGCAAGGCTACTTGACTAAGGCTTCATGAGCTGTGCGATAGTATGCTTTGTGCTGTGCACGTCAAGATAAGTACGTGCCTTAGTCGAGGATAATAGGGTCCTCTTGGGTCCCATCTTCTTCTAGCTTAATAGGGTCTGCCTCAGAGGTCCCCGGTCCCTCGAGCAGTCCTTGCTGGGGGAGAGAGCGAGGACCTCGCGCTGCAGTGCGTTTTTGATGTACGGCCGGAGTTGCTGGTTAGAGACATCGACCTCATAGAGACGATGCTCACCTGGCACCTGTACGAGATGCACGGCAGTAGTCTATGAGAATGCTAGTTATTGTATAAGGAACTAAGCCATAGAGAAGTTACGTACGGGGTAGCGGCTCTGCCCAGGAACGATGCGTGGGTTGGGACTGTGATCACAGTCAGCGATTCGGGGTCTTGTGTGTACGATGGGGAAGCGATATCGAAAGAAGCGTACAAACTCATGATGACTCTAAGGAAGAAGGTTAGTATTTTAGCAGTCATCTCATCAAGGGCTCGTACGTACATGGCGGCGGCGACGATGATGATGATGATATGATGATGAGGATAAAAGAGTCAAGACAGCAGGTTCTCGAGCTGCTGCCTTTACATTCGGGCTTCTCTTCATCCAGCTGGCTGCCAGCTGCCAAAGTCATCCCGAACACAGCGCGATCGTACGAGCAACTTCAAGACGACATACTAATCGCGAACCCAAGAGGCTCTTCAAGCTTGCCGCCCGCAAAAGATCATTGACCCGTACAAGAACCCTCTTGGTCTTCGGATCCGTCTGATTAGTCTTGTGACTATTGGCTATTATTAGGATGGTTTCTTTATTCCTGGAAAGACAAATAAGCTTGGTACGTAGGTGGTTCAATTGTATTTAATTAGTGGGTTTTCAGGTGTAATAAGTAAGAGTATCATATATATATATCTGTATTACACCCCGAGGGATGTCAGTAAAATGGGTGATTGACCGCTTTCCTGATGTTGTTCAGTTCGTTGCTGTAAGGTCATGTACGTAGTAATATATGGTCGTTGAGAGTCATCAAGTTCTTCATTAAAGAACCATATTGTACAGGAGATTGACATTGATTCCTTTCTCTCGGAAGAAGCAAACAACTAGTGTACAGCCTGGCAGTCTACAGAGTCAAGCATCGTACGCAAAACCATACGGTCATTTGTGTTATCATCTTTATCAAAGGGAACGCCGCAGTTTCGCACATCCTGTGTGTGATATAGATCTGCTAGAATCCCAGAAATGACATGCTGAAGATTCTTTTATGTACGGATCTTATGTCCCATCTAAAGAGATACAAATTTAGCAAATTCATCTTGGATTATTCGAGCATAGATTGCACACAATGCAATTTGATCAGCCAGCTTTCCTTTAATAAATAGAGTATAGCTTGCTGATTTATCAAAGTAAGACTATATTTAAAGTAGTATTAAATTAACTATTACATATAAGAGAATATAACCAATCTATCGATCTGAAGATCCTGATCGAAGCTGGCGCCACTAGCTTTCAATACGGATATTTCGAGTGCTAAGTCCGTATATATAGCATGACTGAACTTAGTCGCCTTGCTAATAAGAATGATAATTTCTAGCTTCATCTCCGTACGAGATTTGAGCTGGTCCAGCTTGAGCAAGACTGGATTGGGCTGCTACCCACAGAGGTATCTCAGTTCCATGGTCTGAACGGGCGAATAATGGCCTCAATCTATGGTGCTAGACTGTACGAAAGTATTACTTTAATGTAATCATTCTAGTTGCTACAGACCGGCCAACATAGAAACATATAATATATCCTGAGTACGCATCAATACAGGCATAGATCTGGCATCCGAATATCTTTAGCTTTTCGTAGCCATCAAGGCACCAAAGGAAACTCGGTCCAGGAACTGTAAAGTATGTACGATGCTTAGAGTTCCCTTCTCGATGTTTCTGCACTTCTTCTGGAAAGACAGACCGATAGAAGTCATATAGCCGGTTCTGTGAAACCAGGATGTTTCCTTAAATGTGTATGTAGTTATAAAGATAACCTCGTCTAAAGGATCGAATTGCTGATGATTTTGCAAGGTCTTATTCAAGGAATTGGATAGCAGTTTGAAGAGCAGCTTCTCTTTCATGACTCGTACGGAACCGTCGTTTCATTCCATTTCCGTATCGGATTTTTCGGATCATCCAAAGAGAAACCTCTAGTCCATCTTGTCTGGATATCCCGATGGATCGATTGATCAGAAAATCCGAAGAAATAAAAGTAAACGCGTACGCGTCCAACCAGTTCATCCGTAATTTAAACATACAGTTGTCATATAAGACCCTATCGATGTAACTGTCGTTCTAATGTTCGAAGGCTGATCGGTTGAGAGTCTCGTACGAGAAGGAATTCATTTATTGTCTTCAAGATCGATGGAAAAGAAACATCAGATAGAAAGAGCTCTGATATTTCTTCATACCATAGATCAAGAGAGACAGTTGATTTTCGTATGAGGCTCGAAGCAGAGATCTAGGACTTCAACGTGCGAAGACTGACAATTTGACTTCCCTGTGCAAGAAGGAGATCATTAACATCATTGAGAATCTGGTCATATGTTCGATCTTCAGAAAATCGAGTCTCAACGATGTCTCGTACGAACGCAAGATCTTTCTTCGGTCGCGGCATTGCCATTAGATGATAGCGATTGAGGGATTTCCTAGCATTTCGCAACCGTACTCACTCAGCCTTAGCTGAACTCTTGCCGCCATTATGCGACGCATGATTGCCCGTCCCTTGCGCAACTTCCACAATCCTTGCTGATCCTTGGACGTCTAAGCAGGGCGAGTCCGCAATAGTCTGGAATAGGTTCGCGGCCCCCCTGCTGGACCTGCTCATTGCCCATGGCTAGGACATTTATCGACCGGGGGAACCCGATCACAGAGCCCGTGGCCAGCGCCTGATCCACCTAGCTTGCGGCGACGAGGCCCGCGTCCGATGGCTCGTCGACTACGGTGCTCGGGTCGACGGCGGTCAAGTGGCTGCTGGAGAAGGGAGCGGATCCTAGAATCAAGAACACCGAGCACTGCAACAGCAACAGCAACAGCCGCAGCAACAATATGTTAGTTACCTTTGCCTTTTCATTATTCATAGCCCAGACTGTCGGCTAGCCTGCGCCGACCCGTGACGCGAGTCTGTCTAAAGACACCCGTGCAGCCCAGTTCAATATTGTGTGAAGAGACAGCAAAGTGTCACGGCGACGGTAATGTGCGAATATTCTCATTCAATTAAGCAAAAGGAGTTAAAAGAATACACGGAAACCCCCTTTGCACGTAATATCCACTGTCAAGGAGGCCCTTGCCTCGGCGGATACGACATGGAATTCATGCTTTGCGATGCAGGATACGCTGGTGGTAACGTCCAGTGGCTGTGATCTCGGGAATAGTTGGCAGGATGCACGTTGTTATCCGTCGATATNNATATGTGCAAAGCTGGGTGCAGCTGGCTGGTACCAGTCGCCGCGATCCACAGGCTTCGGCTCTTGTTGCATGTGTGCCATTGGCGGTTTGCCTCCTTTCTTTGACCGCAGACAAAAGACAACGCCAACGGCAATGACAGCCACAGCAACTGGAACTCTATTAACGTCCACCTGCGGGAAGAAAGCGGTAGGAACCCTCACCGAAAACACCGAACGCAATGCCAATATCCTCTAGCCTGCTAAAGCGAGGACTCGGGGTCGGGACACTCTGTTCGGAGGCAGTGGTTTCGGGGACTTTGGCGGTTGATGTGACGGCCTGGAATGACTGTCGGGGAGTGATGGCTGTGAACAGGGTTGTTGAGTGGGAGGCGGATACGATGCGCGAGATCTCTTGGGCCAGGACGAGCTTGTCTGCGGCGTCTAGTGAGGACAAGGCGTCGAAGGGCCCTGGTGTTGTCGCTGGTTCGGTGAAGCTGCTTGAGACTGGTCTCGTCGGCCCGACATCGTGAATGGGATCGCCGAAGTCGAAGCGCGGGGACAGATCCATCGTGTCAAACGGCGCGCAATGCCTGATTGCGAGTGGAAGGTATGCAACTTGGTTACAGTAGCAAACGGAGTAACAGAGATTATGTTCTGCGGCGCCGTGATAAGTCGAGCTGTCGTAGTGAACCTAGTTGAAATGGACAGGAACTCCAACAAGATGCAAATCCCACACGCCTCCCAGCCTTCTCTTCAAGAAGGCTGAATCGTCGGCCTCCCAGCGCCGCGAAACCGGATCCCGTCGGATGTTGGAGATGCGAGACGCCCTGGGCGCAGATGATACCGAAGGCGCCTGCAAGAACCCCCCGGCTGCAACGCCGCTGCACGAAGCGAGCTGGGGCGGTTTCAGTTTCGCCACGCGCCAGCCGACGGTGGCTTCGGCGTTGAAGATGGCAAGAATACATGCATGCAGAACTCGGCTTCGGATCGCGCGAATTGGAAGGGGTCTGACGCTGGTGCCGCGGTCCGGGATGGATTTCACGGTCCTGTCGCAGAGTGTCGTTGCTGTGTGGACTATTCTTGGACTGCCATGCATCGTGCAAACCGCAATGCACTAATAAAATGGCGGCATTAGCTTCAGCCCGGTCGTTGGCATCCTCGCTGACATTTGTTCCTGTAGCAAGTCCTTTGTCACAAGTCAGCTCCGCCAAAGGCCAGTCTACACTTTCCGCAGGTCAGATATCCCGGGAATTCAACCGCGGCTCCCGATTTGTCAATTGCCGACTTCCAACTCGTCCTGTGCCCTCGTCCTCGCCTGGCGCCACCATCCACGGCCATTTCTCTCCCCCGGGAAGCGTCCTGAGCGTGCCGACGTACTCGACACACCACTCCAAGGAGATCTGGGCCGAGGATGCCGACGACTTCAAGCCGGGGCGATGGGAGAAGGTGACTGCGCGGCAGAACAAGGCGTCTATTCCGTCCAGCCTCGGGCCTAGAGCGTGCGTGGGACGGCACGTGGCCGAGATGAAGATGAGGCCCTTTGTCGTAGCCCGGGCGCAAAGGCGTTCGGTCGAATTGCGACAGGCAGAAATGCAGACAAGAGGGGGGTATCTGAGAAAGCCGCTGGGGTTGGGTGTGGCGCTTTGGAAGAGGTGAACGCGGATGAGGAAACTGTACATCAACTTGGAGCTCTCTGCTTCACACTCAACTGTCATCGAGTGTTTCAACGATCCTCTTGAATCGGCAGCCGAGAATAAACCACGAACGGGAACTCAGCCAAGCAGCTTCCTAGTAACCTCTAGTTACGACGAATCCCAGTTCTTCCTTTGAAGCACTCGGCCTTCAGCTTCAACTGTGTTCAACCGCCCGGTGGCATCCGGATTTGCCCATGCAGTTTTCTTCCGTTCGTCCAATCTCAAACCAAAACTGACCAATATCCAGAAATCCCGTCTCTTCTGAGCACGCTGTTGACTGCCAGCTGCCAACTGCCAGCTGCCAACTGCCAGCTGTCAGCCAGGTGCTGGCCGTCAACAGCCTAAGACACTACATCCTAAATCCTTTCGTGACCTCGCTTTTAACATCCCTTCCTCCTCTTCAACACATCCCCACAGCCGCAACCTTGCACCTTCACTCTCTTTTGCATCCGCAACTCTCCTCGGCATCCCGCTGCAGTCGCTCCTTTTGCAATCATCACTTAGTACGACAGACACGCATTCATTCCGTCTCTCCCACCCTCGCCAACATGTGCAAAGAGTCCATCGCGCTCGCCTTGTGCGCTCCCCACAGCCCACCGTCACTTTCGTTCACCTGTGGGAAACTTCACTTGGTCGCCGGCCACCGTGAGGTCTGCGCCGCCGCTCGTGGGCCCTGTGTTTGCTTCTTCGGCACGTGCGGCGTCCTCGAAAGAGACTTCAGCACCGTCGGAGTTGACTTCGCCGATATGGCCAAGCTTCGCTGCGCGCAGTGCACTACACGGGAGGACATTGTCGGCGACAGACGCAGCGCGAAAGAAGTTCTCGAGTCGCCGCTGCTTCAGAGACATGCCCTTCCCCTGGACGACGGGAAGGCTTTCCAGAAGCACTGCGTTATCCTGAAGGATCTTTGGGGCGGCAAGGAAACCTGCCCCTTCCACTCTGTGTTCGAGCTCACACTACCTTCGACTGAGGTCAAGANNCGCCGTCACGCCCCAGAGCGGCCTCGAGACCGAGCTCGGACTGAAGTCGAGCCGTTGGGCCAACGCGACCGCCCCCGGACAGGCAACCCCTTCGCCTCGACCTCGCCCCAACAGCCCGTCGCGACTCCCGAAGCCAACTCGGCGCGTGCCCGACGTCAAGGACAACGCAAAGTTGCGCGATGCGGTCCGAACCATCGCCACGGCGAAGTCGTTCCTCTTCAAGAACAGTGCGATTTAGGGACCGGCTTGGAGAACTTGGGTTGCTGTTTTGGCGGAGACAGGAAAGGAAAGGGAGGATTGATTGGGCTCGGGGGATGGACTGCTTGGCTAGGGAGTTTCTTACACTTCCACCTGGATCATTGGACCCAGGCAAAGGGCCCGAGGAAATAAATGGGAAGGCTGTCTCATGTTCTCATCGAGGTTCATAGGCATGCTGCTGGAGTTGTTATTCAATGAAGACTTCGGATTACACTGAGATGCTAAATTCTGCATACACCTTCTGCTCTTGCCACACGCTGTGCACCCTCGCATCAACCCGCCCTCTCTTACGAGCTGGGGCATCCTTGCTCATTCCGCAGCCTGTCCGCTTGTTGGCTGGTCGCTCTTCAACCACGATCGAAAGCAAAAGGTCCACGAGTAACCTTTCATAAGAGTCTAGAAGAGACTTCGCGTCGTACACAAGGGTAAACTTTGGCGAGAAACGACTCCGAGGAAGTTGGCAGCTTCCTCTGAACTTTGGAGGCGGAGTATTTGAACGCCAAATCCCGTTCAGGGAACTAGATGATGGTCGTCGGCTCTTCTGCTCCGATCCAGAGTTCAGATCTGGCCCCATCGTATATGAAGGAACCATACATAGAGGTTCATTCAGAACACCCGGAATAAGATTACATAAATTAGCTTTATTTGGATGAGCTGTAGTAATTGAAGGCTTTAAGAATTCTGCTCAAAGATTCATGCTCTTGTAGTAGCACTTCTTCAATTGAGGCCGTGCTTTTCAAAGATCAGAATTGTAACACTTGTTATAGCGCCTTACTACACCTTGTATACTCTGCCGCTAGATTACGTGAATTTATGCGCACAAAATTTTTGCAACATACGTCAGAATACCGGCAGTGTTGCTTGATGGAGGTGTTAGCATCAACTCAGCCCAAGGATGCTCATTGAAAGTCAGCTTACCGCATTTAGGATCGGACTGGTTGATTTCTCGCGGTGTTATCGCTCATGTTGTGCATGTTCAAATAGCTTCCACAATCACCAAAGCTCGGAATATAGCATTCGTTCTGTAGGATTGCCGAACACTAGCCGGTTCACTTCAAAGACGTAGATTATTTAAGTGAGACTACTTGATTCAGGACTCGAAGACAAAGACAGTGGCAGTGGGACCGTGCGTGACTAATCAGCCTGCCGACATCAACACCAACGTCGCTCGTGCACTTGTGAGAGCATCATTTTGTTCCTTCCCTTCTCTGGCTTCCCACCACGTCTGTAAGCACCCCTCCTTCCACCATTAAACAGACGAGGTACCTGGGCTCTAGTCAACATGGAGTATCCCTAGGAGAGATTTAAAACCACTCCAACTGAACGCAAGTCGGTTACCACTCGTGATGGTGACCACTTCTTTTGCTTTTCTGTTTAGGTTTT
This sequence comes from Corinectria fuckeliana, assembly GCA_019137255.1. Taxonomy (NCBI): domain Eukaryota; kingdom Fungi; phylum Ascomycota; class Sordariomycetes; order Hypocreales; family Nectriaceae; genus Corinectria; species Corinectria fuckeliana. The sequence goes on along the minus strand of WPDH01000055.1, from coordinate 169,787 downwards.
CCTTTCCTTGTCGATTTCTAGACCTTAGAAACATAAGTACTGACTGTTACGGGCTCGAGCCCTGGGCTCAGGCCTGGAGGAGGTCACGTGCGTGTGCCGGATATTTAAGTTTGACTTTGTTTTCCCCCTTTCCATGCTGCGAGTGTCGTCCGATTGTTTCATCGAGCTTCATGGCGCTAACCAGTCGTAGTACTTACACGCACGAGAGGTTCAGCACCGAAAGTGACCTGGAAGCTCGGATGGATGGCCGCCAGTCTCCCCAAAACGCAGTTGCTCAAGCGCCAACTACGCATCTGGCTCGCGGGTCAGAGCAGCTCAACAAGAAAAACCCCCGCGATGGTGGTCTCCAACAGCTAGGGCAGGTATTGCGTCTCGTGGACGACGTCGCGTCTCGCGACCTGCATGATACTGTTTTGATATCCGTTGATTTGGAATACTCAAAAGTTAAAAGAGCCAAAATTGCAGGCGGTTCGGGCAGGCCATTCATCAGAGAAGCTGGGATTGCAGTTGTTGATACCCGTGGTATTTTCGGCACTGGTGTGAATTCTGCCGGTTTTGCCTTGGATCCGAACTCCAGGTCCGGTCGACCATGGCGGATCTCCACAAGCCAGTTTTCGACATCTCATGCTTCCAAGGACTTCGAAGACTGCGATGTCTCCGATTTTCAAGAGTGTGTCTTTGCCGAGACGCTGTACGTGCCCCATCTTCAACTTGCGACCACCATCGCCAGCTGCTTCCGCATCAGAGACGACCAATCACCCCGGGATGACACCTTACGAAAGATTGCCTTTGTTGGGCACTCCATAAAAAATGACTTGAGATTGCTGCAACTACTAGGAGTCGACTTTGACAAAATCGGTCCGATTGTAGCAATCTTTGACACCCACTTCATAAGCAGCCATCTTCTTGGCCCTAGATCTACTGTCCTGAACTCAGCATCTCCGCTCTCGATCTTTACTCTAGAGGGCGTCTTATCGGGACTGGGTTGCGACTACGGGAAATGGGAATTGCACAATGCAGGCAACGATGCGACCTATACCTTGCACGTGCTTCTCAAGCTTGCCATTCGGACTGCTGAGACTAGAGTGCTGGCCGTCGCGGAAGCAGCCAACCTAGAACGACTGCGATTGTTAGTGAAGGAAGAATTAAACACGGAGAATCGCTGGAAGCTAAGCAGACGAGCTTTGGGATATTATCGTCTACTATCCCCGGAAGCTACGGACTCGTAACACTCGCTGATGATTTTAGGAATAGCTGTGTCAGGTTTAAACATTGACAATTACACACTGCTAAACACCGCCAGTCTTTGCCCGCAAATATCACATTTCAGGATCATTATCACAATTTAAGATTATTGTCACCGCCCTAAATTATTAGTGATTGTTACAATAGATTATTATAATGCATTACAGTCTTAGCAGGCGATTCTTCCACGGCGCTCGAAGCGTGTCGTGGTATTTCGCGTATTGTAATTTCAACACGAGCGGGGTCAAATCCTTTGCNNTCCCCAATGCACGCCCCGCCTGACGGGGCCGCGTAGGGGAGACGGGGACCGGCTTACTGAGTGGAATTGACTGATAGGCGCCTATTTTCTCCCACTGTTTGCGAAGGAAGCGGTATGATTGTCTGGAAGACGGATATTTGGATCTGATTGGCTTAGGGGTACGATTGGATGTGTCTGTTTAATCGCAGGATGTGTGGTGGTTCAGGAATTGCCGAGTTGCGTTCGTGGGTATCCGATGCCGGTCGGTGTGTGTGCTCGCGCTTTCTGAAGCAATCTCCAGTTTAAGCCTCAATTTGCCGAAGTTTACCCAGATAATTCAATTTAGCCGGGGTTCATGCGGACAACTTAACCGACCAGTCCCAACGCCTTCCGGAAGGTGAGGAAGCCAGTCTTTGGCAGTGCTTTTGTCAATCCATCGGCGACTTGCTTCTTTGTGGAGACATATCGCATTTCAATATCCCCAGAGGCCACTTTTCCCTGACGCAGTGGTGTTGGATGTCAATGTGCTTTGTCCTAGCGTGGAATTGTGGGTTTTTGGACATTGCGATGGCTCCTTGGTTGTCTCTATAGATCACTGTTGTGCCGATGTCATCCATTGGAGTCAGTTCTCGGAACAGGCCTCGCAGCCAGATGGCATCCTTTTTTTTTTGGCCTGTGTCTGGTCCATATATTCAGCTTCACATGATGAGAGGGCGACTGTGGGTTGCCGTTTTGAGCTCCAGCTAATCGCTCCTGACCCTAGGTTAAAGACATAACCAGCTGTTGACCTTCTAGTTTCAAGGTCTCCCGCCCAATTGGAGTCGGTATAGCCGGACGGTGGTTGGATGTCGCCACTGTGACATAGTTCCATCTTTGCCGTCCCCTTGAGATGTCTTATGATTCCTTCGCAGGGGTGTGGTGTTCCTCTGTGGGGTTCCCGAGGAAACAACTGCAAAGGGAGACACCAAATGCAATATCCGGTCGGGTTCCTAGCATCGCGTACATCAGGGATCCGATTGCTGGGGCATACCAGTGCTTCAGTTCTGATGGTCCCTGGTATGTGTCTTCAGGCATATTGAACTTCGTCGTGGCAACCGGTGTGGTGTCTGGGTTACTGTCTTCCAGTCCAAAGTCTTGTAGGACTCTCTCAATGCATGCTCCTTGGCAGAGGTAAATGGACCGGTTGAGTCGGTCCCGACGGACTGTCATGCCTCGGTAGTATGCACATGGGCCAAGGTCGGACATGCTGAACCGTTCGGATAGGGATGATTTGATTGACTTGATTTCATCCGTATCTGGTACGACTATGAGGAGGTCATCAACATATACCGCGACGACAGTTGATCCTTTGGTGAAGACGCCGACGTCGGCGTGGAGCGGGCGGAATTCTAGGGTTTCGAGGAAGTCGGAGAGAGTTTTATACCAAATTCGAGGGGACTGTTTTAAGCCATATAGGGCTTTATTCAGCTTGCAGACCTTACCTGAGCCATCATGATAGCCTTGGGGTTGTTTGACGTAGATTTCCTCATCGATGTGCCCATAGAGGAAGGCAGTCTTGACATCCATTTACTCGATTTCAAGGTCAAGGGCAGCAGCGATAGGAAAGATCGCTCTGTAGCTCATAGGTTTGACAACTTAGGCAAAGGTTTCGTGATAGTCAATTCCTCATTGTTGTTCAAAGTCTCGGACGACGAATCTTGCCTTATAACAGTCAATCTCGCCGTTTCCACATCGTTGTAGTTTATACACCTATTTGCCTTGAAGGACATGAATGTCCTCAGATGGGAAGACCAAGTGACATGTGTTGTTTTCATCGAGAGATTGGAGTTTATCGTCCATAGCCTTTTGCCATTGGGTCCATTTTGGCGATTGCTCAGCTTGCCGGTATGTTCGTGGCTCAGCGAGGTCTTGTCTTTGTGCTGCGAGTGCGATGTGTATGGAGAGAAGGGCGAATCGGGTAAGTCGTTTATTCTTTTTGTCGGAGAGCTAAGAGATGAGTGCGTAGCGAGGATTTCCGCGGCTTAGTCGGACAGGTCGAGGGATGGGCAGCTCAGGGTGACTTGTGAGTGTCCCCCTCGCGGTTATGTGATTGTCGATTTCACCGTCTTCCACTCGGGGAATACGATCATCAGTTCTCACAGTAATGCTGTCTTGTGGCTCGTCGGTATCTTGTCGTATGGTTGAGTCAGAATCTGAGGTTGCAGGTGTGTTAGGTCCTGGATCTTCTGAGTCTTTGTTGTTGAGTTTGACGATTCGCGAGGTGCTCGGCACTGGATTGAGGGGGACGTAGGCTTGAATGCTGTTTAGTCGTTTTGGTGCAGGTTTGCTGAAGGAGGAAGGTGTCTTTCGTTTAAGCATTGGTGCTTCTGTCAAATTCAGTATTTAGGCCAGCTTAGCACTTTGTATCAGCGTAGTGCGCATTACATTTTGCTATGACTGGAAAATTCAATAGCTTCATCGAAAACGACGTTGTTTGTCATCATGACTTTCTCATTCGATCCGAGGACAATGTAAATTGTGCTGCCTTGGAAGCCAAGGAATTTGCAGGGCATGATTTTTGTGTGCATCTTCTGCTTCTTTGGGTCTGTGAGAAGGAGATGACCAGGACTTCCGATGATGTGAAGGTGAGTCGGGTCTGGGACCTTTTTGTGCCAGGCTTCATAAGGTGTTGTCTTCATTGTTGAGTATGGACTGAGGTTCCGTATCCAGACGATTCCCTTAAGGGCGTAGGGCCACCATTTAAGGTCAATGCTACTGCTGATAAGTGTAGGCGTAAGCTTCTCCATGAGAGTGCGGTTTATCTGTTTTGCGATGCCGTTTTGTTTAGACTGTTTAGTAGCTGAGTAAGAGAGCTCAATGCCTCTTCCTTAGCAGAAAAGGACAAGGACGAATGGGACGTTTTCTCCAGCTTTATCGAGTCGGAGGAAGCGGCAGCGTCGTCAAGGGGGTTTCCAGTTGGTTTAGGAGTGCTCGGAATTTGTCGGTAAACTCCCACTTGTTCTGTCGTGGGAAAACCCATGTCATTTGAGTGAAGTCGTCTGTGAAGGTAACCCAGTATCGATGCCCTTCATGTCCTGGGACCTGAAATGGGCCGGCGATGTCGACGTGAAGGCTCTCAAGTGGTTGGGTTCCCTTCTTGATAGAGTGTCAATGAGGAGTTTGCTTTATCTTTCCTTGTGCGCAGGGGTCGCAGAATGTTCTAACTTGAACCGGTTTGATGCCTGTGGACATGGTGGCAAGTTTCTTGACGTTTTGTTCATTAAGGTGCCCTAACCTTGCGTGCCAGATCGATAGATCTTTGTCTTGGATTGAGAATGCAGCGAGTGCGAAATCGACTGTTCCATTGTCTTCATCGATAACGACAATTCCAAAGTGGCATGACGCGGTTAGAAGGACCTTGTTGTCACGGATGACCATGGCTTACTTGTTGTCGAACACAACCTTGGATCCATTTTTGGCGAGGGCAGAGACTGAGATGAGGTTTGCTCGTCCAGTGGGAACAAAGAGAGTGTTTTCAAATGTGACAGTTCTCCCACTCGCTCCCTTTGTTTGCAGTGCGTAAGTTCCGCGTCCGCTCGTCGAAGTCGTGCTGCCGCTAAAGCCGCTGATGGTGTTGGCGCTCTCGTTGAGTTGTTGGAAGCCATCGCGTTTGCATGTTATGTGGGCGCTGTCGAGGATGTGAACACTCTGGAGGAAGTTGGCATGTCTGTCAGGAGCTGCAGCGGCTGCAGCTGCAATGTCGCCTTTGAGCGCAATCATCGCTGTGTCGAGCCAGGCGAGTGCTGCGGCAGCATCGTCGGTCTCCTTGTTTTCGGTGGAGTTGTTGGTTTGACGGGAGTCTTGTTTCCGGAATCTTCGGCCCTGGTTGATTCGATGCCGGTTTTTCAACTCCCACTGTCTTCGGAGCTCAGGGTGGTCGCGCTAACAGCCTGATTTCAAGTGTCTAGGTTTGCCACAGCCAGTATAGACTGGGTTTTCCCCTGATCTGTTGTTGGAACTGGGTGTTCGTGCGAAGAGGGCGCTGTGATGGGTTTCCCGTAGTTTCTGGTTGCGTTCATCTTGCTCGGCTGCTTTGAGGCATTTATCGAAAGTAACTGCATCCTTTGTTATGCTTCCAGTATCGTTCCGAGTCGGGAGGAGGTCATGGTTCTGATAGAAGGCAGAGAGGAACATTTCGTAAGCCGGGCCGAGTCCAGTGAGGAATTTGCTGATAAATTGTGGTTCGCCAATTTGGCAGGTTTTGTTGAGAGCTAGGAGGTCAGCGCGGGTTTTCCGGAGTTGTGAGGCAAAGTCAGAGACGCTCGAGCAAACTTGAAGTGATAGCTCGTTGTATTTTTGGTCGAGCTCTTGGAAGATGGCATTTCCAGTGAGTTTAAAGCGTTTCCGGAGTTTCTCGAAGATCTCCGTGAGGGTCGTCTTGTCGTCTCCGATCAAATCTCGAGTGTTGTACCCGAGTCGGCTGATTGTGACGCTGCAGGCTCGTTCCTACTTGACTTCCTAATTTTCGACTCTTTCGGATCCTGCGTTGTCGGCTGGCTGCTTTTTGTTCCGTTCGAAAAGTCTCCGTAGCCAGCTATCCCGAGGTGGTCTCGCATCAATTGGTTCCAGGTGATCCAGTCGCTGGGACATTCTAACAGGGTGATGTCGGATATCCCGCTGCCGAGGTCTGTTGCTTTGGGCATTGCGAAGGATGGATTGTTTGATTGATGGGTATCGGGTTGTGAGTGGAGGCTGGAGTGACGGGATGTTGACGTTAGGCGAAGGCTCGGGGAACGATGACTTAGGGTCAGAGGGGTTGTCGACGGTAAGGTCAGCGAGAGCGTGTGTTGGGCTCGACGAACATTCGTCGTGTAGAGGTTCCGTGTTGCTTTCGTTGGAGAAGTTTAAGGGACTTGGTGCGATAGAGTTGACTTCTAAGCCCTAAATGTCTGTGGGCGATGCGGTTGAGAATGAGTCAGGATGGTCAGATTGGTATGGTGTGACTGGTTGAGGCAGAAAGAGTTTGTGTGATAAAGAAGGAGTTGTTGTCATCCAAGTCTGGCTGAGTCCAGTTGGGGCAGGCTTTAATTGCTGATGTGAAAGCGGAAGAGTGTAGATTTTATAAGCGGTTAAGAGCGTAAGTGGTACATATGTGTTTTGGTATATTCAGATGTTAGAGTGCCTGTTGTTAGGGAATTAGATATAAAGTGTTAGTTATATAAAGAGTGTTAGATATTACTAGTGAGTTATTTTATTATATTAATTAAAATGTAAAAACTAAAAGTATAATAATACAAAATAACTTTATATAATATATAAGTTATTAAAAGCTTAAACTAATATTATATATACTCTTTTAGTATTTTTATAAAGATAGCCTTACTAGCTATTAATATACTTAGTTATATTAAATCTACTATTTTACTATTACTAGACTATAACTTATATTACTCACTCTAATATTCTAATCCACTTAATTATACACTTATATATTTCTAACTTATTTTATACTCTTAGGCTAGACCTAGCTGTCTTATTATAAGTGAAATATAGTCACCTAAAAGGGCAAAAAGAAAGCTATTATCTTAAAAGATTAGATTAAATAAATTAGGATAGTTATAGTTATAAGAAGAAGCCTTAGCAGCTTCTCCCTAAGGGTTATAACATAGTATAGACTTATAGTGCCTAAGGTCTATAGTACTATACTACTATATAATATCTAATATATAACATAATAAGACCTAGTCCTTTATACTCCCCCTTGTATAATTATCCCTCTATTAAATACTATAATAGGTAGATACCTTTATAGGCGAAAACTACTGTAAGAAGCGTCTAGAAGAGACTAAAAGGCCTAGAGGGTTAAAAGCAGAAAGTAGTAAAAAAGAGAGGGTAGTAAAAGTCTTATCTTATTAGTTAGGGTAGCACTAGGCTAGAATAAGAAAGATAGTAACTTAACAGCTTAAGATTTTTATATTAGATTTAGGCTTTTTAGCTAAGCTGGCTTATAAGGGCTAGAGAAAGCTATTAAGATATAAGAAGCCTAAGATACTATAAGAGTTATAATAGCTTATTTGTAAGTGTAAGAGAGCAGAATATACTCTATTTTAAGAAGCTTAAGAAAGCAGATATAACCTTTCTTATTAAGAGGCTTTATAAGGCTATTAGTAGCTATTTTCTTAGTGTTAATATAATAGATTTTAATAATACTAGTCTTAATCTTACTGCGAAAATAGTAATAGTTAATAGTAATATACTTTATATAAGAGTAGAAGACTTTATCTTTAGTAAGCTTAATAGTAGCTTTATTATTATTATAAATAGTAATAAAAGTATTTATAATATACTTAAGCTCTCTAAGAAGGTTATAAATCTAGAGGACTTTCTTTATACACTTAGAGATACTATAATACTTAGCTTTCTAAGTGGATTTATATATACACTTATATAAGCTATTATACTAAGAGACTAGGTTACTATATATAAAGATAACTTAGCCTCTAGTTAACTTAGCACTAGTTAAATCACTAGTAAAATCAGTATTATAATAAGCGAAAAGGTTAAAAAGATTTTAATATGTAATTTTAGTCTGATAATAGTATATAATACCTAGATTAGTATGATTTTTAAAATAGTAAGATACTTATACTATAGCTTTAAGCTGCTTATTAGTTAGCTAGAAAAGAGATTATACTTAGAAGCTTATAGTAAAAGTAATATTAGGTTAGGTTTATATAATAAGATAGTTTAGCTTTCTAATAAGTATATAATAAGAGGTCTAAATAGTAGTATTAAAAAAAGCAGAAGAGAAAAGTATAGCTAGCTCTTTATAACTAGAGACTATAAGTATAACAGCTCTAAAAGTACTATTAAGGTTAAGATTATAAATAATATTTTTAATAAAGCTTTACTATAAGAGGCTAATACTATCTTTAAGCTTTATAATAATAATATTAAGAAAGTAGGTAAAAAAGCTACAGTTAGAAACTAAAAGCTTCCTACTAAGGTTAGTAATAATATTAGAGATATTAACTATAGGTAGTAAGAAAAAAAGCAGGTTATTAATATAGGCGGCTATAATAATACTATTTAAAGGGTTAAAATAAACAGAGTGGTCACTTATAAGCTTCTTAAAGCCTAAAAAGGTAAGCTTATTAGAAAGACAGCTCTCTTAAGTATTAATAGACTGCTTAAGGCTATAAAGAGGCTAATTTAGCTAGATAATCTTATTAGTAGTCTAGCTAAGCTTAGTAACAAGATATTAAAAGTAGAGGTCTCTTATAAAGTTAGAAAGTATAAGAAATTACTTTATATAAAGGGTTTTCTTAAGTATATTATAAAGAAAGATAGTAATAATATTAACTTAGTAAGTAGTATAACCTAGTTATATAGCTAAGATAATAAGAATATACTAAGTAGTAGAGATTATAGTTAAAGTACTAGTCTTAAAAAAGTTAATACTTTTAACCTGCTAAAAGCTATATATATAGATATAAGCCTTATAATATATTATATTATTATATTTATTATATTTATACTTAAAAGCCTAAGTGGTAGTAAGTAAAGTAATACCTAAAATAGTATTATAAGAGTTAAGAAAAGTAAAAATACTAAGCTTAATAAGCTAGCTAATCTTCTTATAGATAGTTTTATACTATTTCTTAGTATTACTAAAAGTTATAGCCTTTTTAGCAAAGTAAGAAGGTGTAAATAAAAGCTAGAAAAATATAGTTATAATTTTATTAATAATTTTATTAATAATCTTAACTTGTTAGTTATACTAAAAAGCTTCTTAAAGTCTTATATAGATTATCTTATTATAAGATAAGTATTTCTTATAAATAATAAGATAGGTAGTAGTAATAATATACTTATTAACTAGGTTTTAGACCTTATAGAGGTAATAGCTTTAAAAGCTAACTAAGATACTCTCTTAACTGTAGGGGTTAAGCTTAAGTCTCTTCTTATTGTTTTTATTAGTAGATTTAGCCTTAATAGTAATAGTAGTATATAAGCTAAGCATATAAGAATAAGAGATATTAGGCTTATTATTATTATTAGGCTTAAAGTAATCTTAGAAGACTTAATAAGAGGACTTTTAGAGAGAAGTATTATTATTATAAAACTTAATAGTAATATAGTTTAAGATTATTATAATAGTATTAGCTATATAATCTTAACACTTAAGAGAAAGAGAAATAAAATCTATAAAGGTAGCTTATATATAGTTTAAGATTATATAGTTAAAGCGCTTATAAAAGCCTGCTTACTTATAATAATAACTAGGTGTTTAAGATATATAAATATAAGCTATATTAAGTAGAGTAAGAAGTTTAGTACTATTAAATTCCTAGCTGTTATTAAAGCGGATCTTAGCAGGATAAGTACTTATTATATAATAAAAATACTTAAAAAGATAGTAAAAGGTAGTATTAATACTAGCCTTACTATAAAGAGTCTTAATCTAGTAGTAATAAGACTTATTATTAGTTATAAAAGTAAAGTAAGTAGTTTTAAACTTAGTAGTATAAGAGATAAAATAAAAGTTAATATAAACTTTTTAATAGAGAAGAGATATATATTTATAACAGATCTTTAAGGTCTAATATATTATGTTAGTATAGTTATAGTAGTAGTATATCTTCTTCTTAGGTGGGTAAAAGTGTTTAAGACTGCTTATAGTCTCTCTAACTATATAGATAATATTATTATAACTTATATAAGCTAGGTGGTAATACTATAGCTTGCTATTAGAGATTTAAGCTTTTATAGCTATTATAATAACTAAGGTAGCTAAAGTAAGTAATCTCTTTATAAGAAGGTAAAATCTAATACTATATAGTAAGATAATAGCTATAAGATAGCTATTAGAGTTAAAAATACAGTTCTTAAAGAGAAAGCTACTCTTAAGATAAGTCTTAAAGCCTAAGAAGATATTAAGAGGAAAAGTTACTATAAAAAGCACTTTCTTAAAAACTATAAAGGTTATATATTTAGAAAGCTTAAAAAAAAGCTTAACTATACTAATATAAGAGGGCTTAATAAGGCTACTACTAGTTATAATAGTATCTTATTAAATAAGAGGAAACACTTTATCTTTCTTAAACTATTTAAGGTTATTAGTAATATAACAGTTAGAGCTAGAATCCTAAAGCTAGCAGTTCTTATTATAGTTATAATTAGTATAAAAAGTATTTTAAGTTATTAGAGACTTTAAGATGTTAGAATTAGAGGAAGAACCTGCTATTTTAGCCTTAGGTATAAAGGGCAGAAAGAAAAATTTATTTATAGTAATAGCTTTAGATATAAAGGATAACTTCTCTTATTTCTAAGACTTATAGAGGCTAGCTATACTAAGAGCATATTTAGTAGCTTATATAAAAGTATAAGAAGCCTTATAGGAAGCAGATATTAAGAACTAATTAAGCAGAAAAGAGATATAATAAGAGGTAGTATCTTAAGCTTAAGAAAGTAATATAATAGTAGGCTTAAAAATCTAGTAGTTAGTAGTACTATAAGGGTTATTACTGCCTTAAGGTTGTGATAAGCACTTTTTAAGATATAAGGTATAATAGTTAAGGTAAATATAATCTTATTTCTTATAGCTGTAATACTTCTTATTAAAGTTAGAGTTTTACTTTAGCTTTTCTATAAGCTAATTAGGTATAAGACAGCTACCTTAAGAGTTAATAGAGTCTTTAGAGGAAGACTTTATAGTATTAGTCTTAGTGTTATTAGCTTTTTAAAACTTAGGCAGCTAATTCTAAGAGGGATAAATACTTTTATTACTATTAGTAGTAAAGTAAGAATTAAGTTATCTATTATTAAATTATCAGTCTAAAGAGATAGTATTATTATAGTGATTCTAAAAGGTATTCTTAATAGTGAAATAGTTAGAAACCTTATTAGAAAAGCGCTAAAACTTATAATAAGTATTAACCTAGTTAGAAAAGGTAAAGTAGAGAGAGTTATAAAAAAGATAGTAAACTTACCTATTATTAAGAGTACTACTAGTAGTCTTTAGCTATATAAGAAGCTAAGTGAATTTTATAATATAAAAAGAGCTATTATAAATATTCTTACACTTTAAGAACTAAAGTTAAAAGTAAAAATAGTCTTCCTAAAGAAAGTTATAGTTATAATATTATAACTAAAAAGTAAAAAAGGCTTAAGATCTAAAGGTAAATCTTTTAATAATTATTTTTACCTCTCTTTTAACTAAGCCTTAAATCTAATTAAGAAGCTTACCTTTCTTAAGAGAAGAGAGTATAATAGTTATATTATAACTAATAGTAGTAAAAGCAGTTATAATAGATAAGCTTTATAAAGGCTAACCTTTTATATTCTTAAGATAGCTAAAGTTAGAAAGAATAAGCAAGAAGTAAGTTAAATAAATAGCCTTATAATATTACTTCTTATTAATACTTATCTTTAGGTAATAAGATATTATAATATAATAAGTTTTTAGTATATATATATAAGTAAACTTAGCAGAAATACTATAAGAAAGGTTACTACTAGTATTATACTAGAATAAAACTATAACAAGAGTGGGTTTAAATATAAAATTATAATCTTAAGATTCTAATAATAAAAAGAAAGATTATAAAGAAAGAAAGCTATCTTAATTTAATAATAAGTAATCTAAAAATCTAAAAAGAAGGCTATATTAATACTTAAGACTACTTATAAGATAGAGTTATAATAGATAAGATACTTAAAAGAGATAAAAAAAATAAGGCTATAAAGAGCTAAGCTACTTATAAAGTAAAACTATAGTTAAAAGAGTTTAAAAGAAGAAAATAGGTTAGACTATAAAAGCTAAGACTGCTTATAGAGTAAAGCTAGTACTAAAAAGAGGTAGAAAAAGAGATATAAGAGCTTTAAAGCTAAAACTTATAATATAATAAAAGTTAGAATTATAAAAGTGAAATCTAAAGAAATCACACTTTAAAGCAGTAAAAAGAAAGAATACTAACTAAAGCATAAAAAGAGAATATATTAAGATAAGACCTAGGCTTATAACTAGTAAAATATAATCACCTAAAGAGGCAAAAAAGAAGCTATTATCTTAAAAGGTCAGATTAAATAAATTAGGATAGTTACAGTTATAGGGAGAAGCCTTAGCAGCTTCTCCCTGAGGGTCACAGTATAGTGCAGACCTATAGTGCCTGAGGTCTACAGCACTGTGCTGCCACGTGATGTCCAGCACGTGACGCAACAAGACCCGGTCCTTCACATTATACCTCTAGGTTAGACCCGACCGTCACATCCTTGACAGGCTTATCTACATAAACGACTCTTAGCCCGCCGCAGCTACCTGCCCTTCTTAACCTAGATTCGCGTCCTAGCGCGGGCGAGCATTTGCAAAGTCCTAAGTGACATGGGACTTGTGCGGCGACGCCTCGGCCGACCTGCTGGAACAGGCAGGTCCCCATGAGGAGATGACGGAGCGCCAAGGTCGTCGCTTAGCGTCCAAATAACTGCCGCTTTTAGATGCTCGCCGCAAGTCGTGGCCGGCTGCTCATTGGCGGATTTGGTCGATGGGATGATTGGATATTGTAACGATCCACGGCACCATGCACCATGTCATGGGCCAGCTTCCAGCAATATATCTACTGTGCCTCCGACCCGGAAACCACATCCTGCAAGCATCTCGCCATTTCTCTCTTGCACTGACTCTCAGAGCCCAATTGACCCTGTCGAGCCGCTCCCAAGCCTCACCGCCACTATGAGGACCTCCGCCATCGCCCTGCTCGTCCTGGCCGTGCCTGCCCTGGCCGGGAGCTCCAAGTCGAAGCCGAAGCCGAAGCCGAAGCCGAAGAAGTACGTTACGTCAGACAAGCTCCAGGAGCTGATCAACCTCGACGACCTCCTGGCCGGCTCGCAGAAGCTCCAGGATATCGCCGACGCCAACGGCGGCAACCGGGCCTTCGGCAGTAGCGGCCACAATGCCACCGTCGACTACCTGTACGACACGCTCAAGGCGCTCGACTACTATGACGTGGTCAAGCAGCCCTTTACGGAGCTCTTCGCGTCGGGAACAGCTGTCGTCACTGTTAATGGTGATGACATTGACGCCGGCATCATGACTTACACGCCTGGCGGCTCGGCCAGTGGCGCCCTCATCGCCGTGCCGAACCTCGGGTGCGACGTGGCCGACTACCCGGCAACCGTCGAGGGAAACGTTGCCCTCGTCTCGCGAGGCACCTGCACCTTTGCGCAGAAGTCTATTAACGCCAAGGAAGCTGGCGCCACTGGCGTTATTGTCTATAACAACGTGCCTGGCGAGCTAAGCGGCACTCTTGGCGAGCCGTTTGGCAACTACACCCCTATCGTGGGTATCAGCCAGGAGGATGGCGAGGCTATCTTAGAGCTGATTAAGGCTGGAGATGTCACAGTCGAGCTCCAGGTCGATGCTATTGTTGAAGAGCGTGTTACCTTTAATGTTATTGCTGAGACTAAGGGTGGCAACCACGATAACGTCCTTGTCTTAGGAGGCCACTCAGACTCTGTGGCCGCCGGTCCCGGTATCAAGTAAGTAAACCATGGAGATGAGTCTTATTCTTGTGTGCTAACTGTGATTCGCAGCGATGACGGTTCCGGTACCATTGGTGTCTTGAATGTTGCCGTTGCTCTAGCCAACTTCAAAGTCAAGAACGCCGTCCGGTTTGCCTTCTGGAGCGCCGAGGAGTTTGGCCTCTTGGGCAGCTACGCGTACATAAAGTCGGTCAACAGCTCTTCCACGGAGCTATCCAAGATCCGAGCGTACCTGAACTTTGACATGGTATGTTTCTCTATCTTCTCGAGCTTCCCAGTCGGCACTAACACCAGTCCTAGATCGCCAGCCCCAACTACATCTACGGCATCTACGATGGCGACGGCAGCGCATTCAACCTCACAGGCCCTGCCGGCTCTGACGTGCTTGAGCAGGACTTTGAGAAGTTCTACAAGAAGAAGGGTGCCGCCCACGTGCCCTCCGAGTTTAGCGGCCGGTCTGACTACGCTGCCTTCATCGAGAACGGCATCCCCTCGGGCGGGCTCTTCACCGGCGCTGAGGTCCTCAAGACGGAGGAGGAGGCGGCGCTATTCGGTGGAGAGGCCGGCGTCGCGTATGACATTAACTACCACAAGGCCGGCGACGATATTAACAACCTGGCCCTCGATGCCTACCTGCTCAACACTCAGAGTATCGCCAACTCGGTCGCCAAGTACGCCAAGAGCTTCCGCTCGCTGAAGCCCGTTAACAAGGAGCACAGGCGGTGGGCTGCCGAACGCGCTGACTTCTTCAAGCGGTCGAGACTTAGCTCGCACACTCACGAGGAAGCTGGACCCTGCGGAGGTGGTCCTAGCATTTAATAGATGGTTGATAGAACTATAGAAAAGCATTATTAGGAGTAGTTAGTACATGTATGAGATGAGATATAAAGAAACATTTAGTATAATTATAGCTAAAACTGATTTCTTTACTTACTCTACTTACATCTTAAGTTGTGTGTTTTGTTTGTGTTATTTGTTTTTAATACTCTTGCTTTTTAGCAATTAGGATTTAAGAAATAACTAATGTAGGTGTGATACTAGTTATAAGAGTGTATTATAGTAAACCTTATATATAGTTTCTTTATAATCTGCCTGCCCTCCTCCTTATATTTAAATGTGTAATCTGCTTTAGTACTCAAACTGTGATTCTTTAGCGAATCATTTAGCTACGTCCTCATCATTTAATCATCAGTTAGCCTAGGACGCGTCTAAGGCTGACCAAGCGCCTTCCATCTTCACAGTCGTTAGCTAGGTACGCCACCGAGAGGTCGACATCACAACCGCCGTATCAGGCATCTACGACAGCTATGCAGTCCTGAATCAACTTGCCTGATCGAAATAAAAATTATCATCACCAAATAATGCCACAGGGTGCCTTCTTGTCGCATCGAAGATGCATCCTGTACGCCTGTGCGCTGGCAATCTCCAGTGAAGATACAACAGCATCTATACCGTCTTCCGAGCTGAGACGAAGTGGCGCCCTATTGTCTGCGGCTAAACACTACTAAGATTGCTTAGCTACACGCTCTGAACAAACTTGTGTGCCGACATCCGGGCCTTTGAGGCCTAGACCACCGTGAGGTGAATTGTGGCTGGGCCCTATGAGGACACTAGACTAGACACAAGCTTATATATAACCCTCTTCTGGTCTCCTTAATGTCCCTCCCAGACAGGAATCATTCATCATCCCCCATCAACTCTATCTACAAGTTTATTTGGTTATAATCCCCACAACATGGTCAAGATTTCTCTTCTTCCTCTCGCCCTCGTGGCGGGCCTTACGGCCTTTGCTGAAGCAAGAAACTGCACCCCCAAGCTGAGCTACTGCGGCAGTGTTCTCCTGCAAATCGGTAAGTAGAAGACAATCGCTAGGGCAAGTTTGTATCACAAGGTAGCTGATTTGGACATTCACAAAGGCAACTATTTCCCTACTATTGCAGATGAGTTAGTTCGCAGTCAAAAGTCCTCTTGTATCGGAAAGAATCACGTCACGGACTCGGTTTACTACTGTACTGGGGGCGCCGATGGCGAGATCAGGTTTCAATCATTTTGCAAGAACGGTTGCAAAATTAATGATGTTGGGAAGAGTGATCACTGCTGAGGCACGTTTGACAGGAGCTGGCCGGCTGGGTTTCACAAGGAGCGTCGTTTACCTGCTTGGGGGGTATTGTACATGTACTTGCTTATATGTCATGCAGGATAGAAACGTGGTGTAACATAACTATAGACGCTCTTTTATGCGTCTCGTGTATTGTGATGCCTCTAATAACCCAGCCACAAGGCCACAAAAGGAGGCTGGCGTCACGCGCAGAGACCGGCCAGAGACTAGGGGGTAGGGTCGACCATCTCTTGTAAGGCTACTGACCTGCTGGCGGCTGGCATGATAGCTATATAGAGAACCGGCCAGGGCCAAGATGGGCTGTGCAGGCAGGGGCAATTCAGGTTGGCTCGTCGAATCCATCTATTTTTAGGCATTATGCTGACTACATGAGCAAGGTGTAGTCATTATCTCATCTCCACTCAAATCTTCATATTATTTGTCGGCCACAACCACTACTGTGGTTTACCTTCTTTCTTTCCTTCCATCTCTTTAATCTTCCATCTTTACCACGTACAACCTAGCAACTGCGTCTCTACATTAAATATGGTTGCCGTGGAGGCCTCACGAAGTGGTGTTAATAAAGCCATGATGGATCAGGGCGACTTCGTGGGCTCGGATGATAAAATGGATGTAAAGCTGACTGCTGAAGACCCTGAAGGCCCGAAGGGTTTGAAAAGGGTGTATACTACCCCATTTGCATCGGGGAAATCCTTGCCAAGAGGTATTGCATTGAGCATAATCCGGGCCATGGCGGCCTCGCAACTGTTTGGATGGCATATGACACAGGAAGCAAGAAGGATGTCGCTCTTAAGATCATCATGCCTGGAGATTCAGGAGATTACGAATACCACATACAGAGCGAGATCGCCAGGACTATACAGGACACTTACTACCTTCTGATATCCCAGGGTGTCTTTCATCTCCAGAGTCCCGATGGTCGTCACCGAGTTCTTGTCTCTCTCTTGAGAGGCCCAAATCTCAGAGATTTTGCTCGACAAAAGCCAGTTGCCACCCGCATGTTAACTACCAAGCAACTTTTACAAGGCTTGAGAGCCTACATGATGGTGGAATTGTACACCAGGGTGCGTTAACTTGCACAACAATCTCTCCTCTTCGAATCATAGACTATGAATCTTGAAGTTTATACATTCCATAGACCTAAATACCGCAAATGTGATTACAGTCTCAGCCCTCTCGACGACTGCGGCACGACTACTACACAATACGAACAGCTTGGGTGCCCCCAAAAAATGCCCCGCCCCGCGTTCGCCGCGCCGTGGAAAGGGGGTGAGCTTGTTGCACCAATGATCCCTCAGGAGAATCTAGTAGGAGACACGGTTTCTCTCTGGGATTTCGGTCTGGCAACCAAAGCCGGCACTTCAGTGGGTGACACAAAAGGTGCAGTCACCTGCTATCTACTGTGCTCCAGAGAGTTCATACTGCAAACCCGAGTTTTGCCTCTGATATGTGGAGCTATATGTGTTTATTCGCAGAGCTTTATCTTGACTGCCCCTTTTTCTATGTTCCGCGGAATATTTCTATAGTTACCCTTATAGTCGATACCTTGGGTCCCCTTCCGGCAACATGTGAGGGTTGTTATTATTACATTCTCCAGTCATAGCAAATTGTAATGCGCACTACGCTAATGCTAAGTGCTAAGTTGACCTGAATGCTGAATGTGTCAGTTATGAGGCTAATAATAGTGGTCCATGTCATGATTCGTGGTACGATCCTAAAAGAGTACCGGACCCCTTATTAGCCCTTGAGGCCAAGGTTCCACGCATTCGACCTGATACTAGTCTAGTGGAGCGATAGCCTGTGCGATCTTTGTTGCGGAGGGGACTTTTCTCCCTACACAAGCATCGTCTGACTGCAGCGCAGCTTCTACAAGACCCTTCGTTTGAGGCACTCAAGGAAATATATAGCCCCTAAGAACCCCGTCAAGTATCTCACTCTATCTTAGTCTTGTCTATACCTCGCTATTACGAGAAATCTGGATCATATAGCACATAACGCAGCCATTTATTCCACCACGCTTTATCTCTCCGTCCTTCCTGTCTTGTCTAGTGCTAGCTCACTAACCAAGCGTGACCCCTATGCATCAAAGTAAAGTAACTGAATGAACTAACCGTATGTGAGACGTGAATAAACTCAATTCCGGGCCTGCAGAATACAATACAACCAACTCGTAGGCGCCCGCGGAAAGGGATAGAGATGGTGGCAACTGAAACGTCATCATACTGATTGGCGAAAGTGAGTGAGTCCAGGTCAAAGGATTAGGCCGATGAATGACATTGCGTTTGAGCACGACTAACAACCTGATTTAGCCACTCTGGGTATCTGCTGCCAACACCAAAACCCACATAGCTAAGCTGGCATGGTAGAGTCAACATAGTGTAACCAACGCGGTAGGGCCAGCAGGCCGAATTTGATTGCATCGTGCGCCCCCCTCAATCCAGCGCTTACGGCACGATTTCGAGAGTGACCAACTCATAGGCGCCGCCCTAGAGAAATGATCGATTGGCGATCAATTTTGGGCTGAAAGACTAAGTTAGGAGAGTGTTATCATCTTGTTTGAGCAACTAACGGGCCAAAGGAGTGTCATGAAACTGAGCTTTGTCGCCTAATGTTGTGCCTGCGTCAAACCAACATGGCGTAACCAACAACACTAAACTAACCATCGCCTACCTAACTTGGTTCAACTGATCGTATTGTGTAGGGGAATCTACCCACCTGCTGCTCCGCTAGCACTAGTGCAAAGGAGCCAATACCCTTTCCAGGTTGAAAGCTGGTATATAAATATAGACATGTACTTGTGCAGGTTGTGAGTGGAGCAATCTAAGACTAGGCGCCCTGGATGTAATAATACCCGCCTGTCAAATAGTACAGTTATTAACATCTTGAAGAAGGCGTAAGCGAAGCGGCCAGACTAAATGCCTGGTCACTGGTAAAGTCGATATGGGGCTTAGAATGGCATCATCGGAGTAATGTGCAGCCTGGAACGCTTATGGCATTGTTCTTTTCGAGAGCCAGGACCAGGCCTTGTTGAGCTTTAAAGGGGCCAATTGATGTGCTCAAAGCCGATGTGGAGGAGGTAATATGCTGGATGTCTCGGACATGAGCTGCAGGAGCGAGATGGCGAATTTCAACTCACGACCATGGAGACAGGCTGACCCTGGAGTCTTTTGCTTTGCTGGACTTTACATAAAACACACGATCATACAAGATGCTTGCTTGTTTCACAGGAGTGCATCGTGTCTCCATAATTCACCGCACGAGTTATTTGCCAAAGACGCCACCCCGCATCGTCACTCGTCAGGAACGGATCTTCCAATGTACAATGTGGAGAAGAAACATGGGAGCATGCCTGTTGGCTGTTGGCAAAGGGGCGGGTCTCAACTGCATGCCGGCATCACGAGGGGCGAACAGTGCAGGCAGAGTGTGTTCTTTCCTTCGAGACTTTGCATCTTTGTAGCTGTAGACGATATCTTGTTCGTCATTCGCAAGCTCTATGACTACCCCAGATAATCACAGATCTCGTCATCGCTCGTCGCTTTACTAGACACGGCGGGGATAGCTCAACCTGTCGTTTTGATCTGGGTCCCATTCCACCCAAGACACAACCGAACTTGGCAACTTTGTCAGAGCCAATCACGCATGGGGAACCCGCAGAGCTGAAAGCCCCTGCATGAGATTCAGCGCTTAAGATCCCAAGTCTTGCGCCACGTAGGACTAATCGACACTGATGAATCACGGGGTGTGTTTTTGTGAGGCTGAGTCTGGCTGCCTAGGTGGCCATAACCGTCCCCTTTCTATTACGCTGCTTCTTCTTATCGCTCCATCGCGATCCTCAATGCACACAGTGTCGACGGCACCAGGTCGAGAAAGCATCTCATCACGCAATGTCCACCCAGGCATCTGCTCCCATGGGGACTTCTCCTCCCCCGGAGTCTAGCCACCTCCCGGAGCGTGAGCTGGTGAGGGACATTGCCAAGCAGCGAGGCTATCTTGGAGAGGACAAGCTCTCCCGGATTGGCGCCATCGAGCCCGAGCTTAGGCGCGAGGTTGAAGAAGCGCTACTCCGCAAGGATGAGATGATTGGCTCCGCTGTCTTGACGTACGTGTAGCAGTCTGGAAATCATCATGTTTTTGGTCATTGAAGGGAAGTGAAGGGGGCTAACTCGGTGCTAGACTGGCCAGGAATCTTTACACTAGCAATGCGAGATTCGTCTTTGAGCTGCTTCAAAATGCGGATGACAACGACTACAGCAAGGCCATAGCAGCGGGGGAGGATCCGTACGTCTCGTTCAACATTCGCCCCGACAAGCTTTCCATTGAATGCAATGAAAATGGCTTCACTCCCGACAACCTCCGAGCCATCTGCGCCATCGGCAAGAGCTCCAAGGTCGGCGCCCAGGGCTACATCGGCGAGAAAGGAATCGGCTTCAAATCAGTTTTCATGGCCGCCTGGAAAGTTCACATCCAGTCCAACGACTTTTCTTTTTCCTTTACTCACCGAAAGGGCGATTCTGGCCTGGGCATGGTGACGCCTGTCTGGGAAGAGACCGACGAGGCGCTGGGAACCTGTTCGACCCGTATCACGCTCCATCTCCACGACAGCGGCAATGCGGAGACAGACGCAAGACAGCTTGACATTATCAAACAGCAGTTCCAGGAGCTTCAGGACACCATTCTTCTGTTCCTCAGGAAGCTTCGCAAAGTCAAAGTCTCGTTTCACACCGAGGATGACACTGTCGCCGAAGAGACAACGTATTCACTGCATGGAAGCAATCCGGCAACCATTCGAAAGACGATGTCGATCGGAGAGGTTGACAAGAAGTACCACATCACCAAGTATATAGCCCAGAACGTGCCCCGAAGCGAGAACAGAAACTACTCGGATGAGGCCGAGCGGACCGACTCTACGGCCGAGGTTGTCCTCGCTTTTCCCTTGACCGACACATCTGAACCAATCGTCGACGATCAAGACGTCTTTGCCTTTTTGCCCATGCGACCCATGGGCTTCAAGGTGAGTAGTGTCTATTTCCCCATGATGCCCTCCCTAACGGATTACCATGTCTAGTTCCTCATGCACACAGACTTCGTCACAGAAGCTAGTCGTCAAGGCATCGTCACGACTTCTCTTCGCAACCAAGCCCTTCTAGATGGAATTGCCGAGTGTTTTGTCAAGGCAGCGAAGGAGTTTTCCCTGCATCCCACCTTGCGGTTTCAGTGGATGAGATGGCTTCCTCAGCCCAAGTCGTACCCCTGGGACGGTTTCTGGACTGGCCTACTCGATAAGATCCAAGAAAAGATCCAGCGGGCGCCCCTCTTTTGTTCCTGGAACAAAGAACATCTGACTCCCATCTGTGGCTTGTGTTCTTTGCCGCCATGGGCTCTCGACCAACATGGAGAGCCTCTCTTCCGGGACTTTGGAGAATTATACCTTTCCAAAAAGTACGAGGCTGCCGATACGACGCTTCTCGTACCTTACGGCATGAAGAGTCTATCCGATTACAAGGTTATCGAACTTGTCGAGTGTGATCTGAATGACACCGGCGGCCCGTCTCGGATGAAGAGCCCGGAGACTGACGAAGACTGGCACTCGCGGGCAGCGCAGGCGTTGCTGTTGGCGAAGGGCGGCACGAGCTATTCCAACCCGGACAACGATCCAGTACGGACCTTGGCGCTCATTCCTTTGAATGACGGCCGGTGGATTTCCGCCAACAGCAAAATTATATACTACTCGCATTGCGCTGGTCATATTGCAATCCCGGACGGCCTTGATCTCAACTTGGTGAGCGCAGAGGCAGCAGTTAACCCTGAGCGACGCCGGCTCTTCGACGAACTTGGCGTCAAGGCGGTTCCTGCCGAGGATATTTGTTGCATGATTCTCAAGAAAGTGACATCTCCCCTTACAAAGGCAACGATGGCTCTGTCAACCTCGGTCAACTACATGAGATTTCTGTATCTATCGGAATCATCGATGAAAGGCGAAATGCTGAGCAAACTACGGAAGTCTTGGATCTATACTCAGCAGTTGAAGTCGCACTGCCCTTTTTTTGACGAAGTTTACCTTCCATCAATACACGAGTACAGTCCGAGTGAGCTTCTGAGAGGACCCGAGGGGAAGCAGGGACTCGAAGCCTCATTCCTTCACGAGGCATACTTGGAAGATGAGCCACCAACTCCAGAAGGCTTCAGCCTGGCTTGGATTGAGTGGTTGGAATGCCGTCTTCCTCTGCGTCGCAACCTCCAAATCGCCCAAGCTGGACCCGATGGCAACGTGAAGGTCTCTGCAGCGTTCCGGCATGTCGAGGAAACGCGCCCAGAGAAGCTCCTAGGTGCTCTCCAGCATCATTGGCCACTTGAAGAAGCCACCATCACTAAATCTGTCGAGATTATGGCCGAGCTGTGCAATATGGAAGTCATATGCAAGGGAAAAGACGCCTGCGCGCTGTCCGAGGTACTATGCACCACATACCTACCATTGCCCGAGCTCGAGCGCAAACATGCTCGTTACGCCGAAGATGAGAAATTCATGTTTTTGGATCTCGGGGAACCTATCACGATGGGCTCATATCAACCTAAATGGGGATTTTTGGTTCAGCACCTTTGTGTGGGTGATGAAGATGATCTCGACTTTTATATCAGTATTCTCAAAGATATCCGGTATAGCAACACAGCTCCAGCAGTTCGCCGCAGTTCTAGGGTTCTAGACCTCTACGAGACCATCTACTCCCGCTGCAGAGAGTCCGAAGATATTCTAGAGGCCATGGACATTGTCAGGTAGGCATCTACATCCACATTTCCAGGCCTTGCCGTGAGATGGTAACAGCGAATAGGAAAGAATTCAAGGACGATTGCCTCGTTTTCGTACCCGGGGACGTGTCACGACCTGCACTTTGGGCTCCGCCGGACAAGTGTCTATGGGATGCCCATGAGAATATGCGGACCGCATACCCGCTGGAACGCCTGTACCGAAAGGAGTTTGACCGAGCTCAAGAAGACATGGACGTATTGGGGCAGTTTTTCAAAGCGACTCTACAGATCTCGGACTGCACCTGGAAAACATACCTGGGCGAGATTCGCCACCTGAAAGTCACCGGGAGCGAAGACTTTGACTGGATTTCCAAGTTGTACAGCTTCCTGGAGACTGCAAGCCAAGGGCTATCCACACAGGATACTGAGTGTTTAAGGTGCGTATTAACTTTACCCCTTAAATTCCTATCTAACCAGCGTACAGAGATGCCTTCGCGAAGGAGCGGCTGATCTATGCTACCTTCGGCCACACCAGCGGCTGGTATTCTATTGCCCAGTGTCTCTGGTCGAGTGCCACTCAGATTCAAGGAAGAGTGCCACTCAACGACCTGTACTCCGACCTTGAGGATTTCTTCGTGGGCTCATTGGGTGTCCAAGAGCTTACGATCCAGATGGCCTACGACGAGATGAAAGAAATGGGATCGCGAGAACCCGGCCCATCAATAGCCACGGCGAAGGAAACCATTTGGGCGTTCAACTCGCTTCTGGACTCGGAGGGTGGCTTCTTCCCTGGTGCACAGGAAATCGTCTCTGGCAAGATCCATCCAGTGTTGCATCCCAATGGTTCACCCATGTTGCACACCGGCAGGACGCAATTTGCCATTGCGGACCGCAAATCACTGAGGCAGATATTTCGGGCCCGAGCCAAGCTTTTGGATTTTGATCTCGACGAAGTCCGGAGGCTGAAGCCCTTTTTCGAATGGCTCGGTATCGAGTCTAGGTATCTTTCTACAGTTGTGAGGGAGATCTCAACGGTGTCGGGAGGCCGAATGGATCGCCTGCAGTACCCAGACCGAGACATCAGGCAGAAGGCACATGCATTCTTCAGGTAGGAGATGCAGATGCTTACTCGATATTCGTCGCTGACTGCATCTGCAGGATTGCTGTTCACTTCAACAGTCCCCGTGCCGCTGACCACAGTCTGGAGCTGTACAAGATCCTCCTCCGCACCGAAGTCTACGAGACGGACGGCATCTCCTCAGAGCTTCACCTATCCCAAGACGGGCATGACATCGTTCATTCCCAGGAGAAGAGCGAGCTGCACCTTCGAGAGAGCGAAAACGTGCTGAAGGTATACGTGCCGCATGATCCAAAGGCCCAGGGGTTCTGCTACTTCTCAACCCTCCCCCGACGCCTCTTGGAGTGGATGATGACAAACCGGGACACGCTTTACACCAAGGATCCGGGATCCAGAGCGGCCCACGTAGTCACTTCCGTCTTGAATGCGCCGATGATCAACGTGACGCAGATCCTCGAAGCTGAGGGTATCATCGACGTGGACGTCCCAGACGAAGTCGAAGTCGACATTGACGACGAAACGGGCGAAGAGCTTGAGAGAATGGTTTCGCCGCCAACGGAAAATGATGATGTCAACCAGTCGGACTCGGAATTCGACGGCGGTTCAGTTGTAGATCAGTTCGCCGACGCAATATCCCGATGCCGTTCCCCGGCCTTGGCTTCGTCAACAGCCAGCTCTAGCCCGATGGCCACCCCCAGAAAGCTGCTTGCACCTATACCCACGACCGAGGAAGACACTCCCGGGAGAACATCGCCGTTCTCAGGATCAAACGTCGCAAGCAACAGCGCGGTCAGGAACCCGGCCAGTCGGCCGCTGTTCCTATTCGGGCCTCCACCCCAGGCACCGTCCATTTCATCGTTCGGTTCGTCAGCAGCGACGACCCCAGAGCCGGTTCCAAGTCACGACCCGGAGTACATGAGGCTCGTGGAGGGCGTCATCTCCGCTGCGGCGACAGCCAGCTTCCCCGCCAAGGGCTCTCCCGATATTTCAACTCTGTTTGGCGGCCTGTCAGTGTCGGTAGCCCCCAGCGAGATCGAGTCGTCGAGGAGGTTTGGCTCGAGGTCTCCTCTGGAAAGGGATATGAAGATTGGGGCTCTCGGAGAACTGTTTGTGAGTAGACTGCTGTAACAGCATGTTTGATGAGATGAGCTACCTTAACAATCGAAATAGGTATTCGAGCTTCTCTCAAGGCTCGACCCATCATTGCCTGGGTTTGGCAGACACAACTGGCAGAGCAACATGCGGAAACACGTCACGGTCCACTTCAAATACTCCGACATGCCGTCCTGGATTGGGACCGAAACCTCAGACATTGTGTACCACGACACAGACAGGGTTCTCACAGAACTGCTGGTGAGCAAAGGCCACCTACAGCGAGAAGCCTGGCTCAAGAAGACACCCCGGTACTTCATCGAGGTGAAGTGCACCACCGGAAAATGCGACACGCCGTTTTACGTCGGTAAAGGGCAATACCAAAGGGCAAGTCCCCTCCCTTCAAACTCCAGGCTGAAGCTAACTATGTTTCGCAGATGAGAGACTATGCCAACGCCGCCTCGTCGCCTTTGGTCTCTCCCACTGTGTACCTGGTCGCGCGCGTCTTCGACGTGAACAAGTCGACGGTTGACTTGCGAGTGTACTTGAACCCGGAAAAGCTGCGTCAGGACTCGGATCTGGCCTTTACGGCAGAGACGTGGTCCGTGGTTCCGCAGCGCAAATTTTGGAAATGAAGCGTGACTGGCTTTCCCTATAGTTATTTCGAGAATCTAGCTATAAGGCTGGCAATGGTAGAATGGTGGATTCAATGTAACCAAGTGTGTTGATAGCTAAGGAGCTTAAGGTTCCTGTCTAATGTGCTAAATGGATGTGTATATATACTATAGTAACTGCGTGGGTTCACCAGGGGGTGGTGAGTCCGTTGTCGTGGCTCATCGCGATGGAGTGAGTCGTGCGGTCTGGCTCACGTAGTCGGGGTGAGTTCGGGTTTCCGGTTGTGACCGCCTGGTCTCAACCTGGGCCGTGACAAGTAAGCTGCGTTACGGAACCGCCCAACACAACAGGTTATGTCAATTACCGCTACACTAAAAGTCAAGGAACCTTGCTCTTGGGCAGGTCACATCTCTCATAATAGGTGGTCACCAACCTTGCTACTATTCTTTTCGCGATTTCTGCCTCTTCCTTACTGTGTTGGTCGTTGCGGACTTCCGGATTATGATATCAGCAGAGTTCAGTGCTAGGAGGCATGCCTTTTTTCTTTCTATTGAATTGAGAAACCATAGCTCAACCGCGCCAAAAAGCTTGTGTTCTTTGAACTCATGCCAACTGGATACATCCACACCAGAACTACCTTGAAGTTTGGATGAGAGCCCCGGTGCTCAGCTTTGTTCCGAAAACGTTCAGTTTTGCACCGCTGGTCAGAACACCTGACGTCACATTGCTGCCTCGTTGAACACCGTGATAATTGACAGTAGGCGGGGAACAGCGGTTTCAACGCGATTGCGTACAAGCAAACTATGGTTTCTGAACACGGTTCTCCGTGAACACAGCCGTAGTCTATAAAACCACCGTCTTGCGACCGAGAGTCTCTAACCTCTCTCCTCGCCTTTCTAACCCTTCTCGACTCATCCTCTTCTTCCCAGCGGAGAAGCTCTGAAGCTCTGCACCACCAACCGCCTTAGCACTAGCCAACCGGCATCCGCGGATCTCGACGAGACAATCCAGACTGCCACCACCACCACCAACAACAACAACAACAACATGTCTGCAAGAGATAGACGCCTCCGGGCCATTGCCCGAACACCCGACCCGCGGCTGCCAGACAGGCCGCAGCGCCGAGCTTCCATGAGTGTAGTCAGCAGCACTCCCGCCGTCCCGTCCCGCCTGCGCCAGTCGTGGAACCCAAGCGACATCTCGTCCGATTCCGGCTCTTCCCACTCCTCGCGCCGGAGCATCGGGGCCTTGTCTGCGGCGTCCGACCGAAGCGACGGGCTCGACGGCTTCCGCATGCCGCAGACGCCCGTTGGGGCTGCGTCGGGCCCGCCCATGCAAGTCCCCGGTGGTTTTCCTCGGCCGAGACGGCTCACCCTTGGCCACATCGATAGCCCACCAGGATTCTCCGAGGTCGATCGATATCAGGCTAATCTGTATGGCAGGCCTCTTCAGATGATACCCGCCGCGTATCCTCCTCTGGTGCGTCACCCGCTCCATCCTGACCAACTAGTTGCCTATCTCGGACCACCGCCTCCTCCCGGGTGTCCATATGTGGCTCCCCGATGTCCTCCGACCCCCCCTCATCTCAGTCCTGCAAACACCACCCATCCGGCCCCTCCCAGTAACCTGGTTGCGTCTCCCGGACTGACGCCTCCTCCGGGGGGTACTTCTATGGCTCGTCTTAATCATCCGACTCCTGCTTATCACGGTCTTGCAGGCACCACTTATCCGGCCCCCCCCGTGAATCGCTTTGAAGGCCCCTTTGGTCCTCCACCGCCAGTGCCCATGCCGCCGCCCATGCCATTCACAGGCGCTCAACCCCACCCATGGCCCTCCATTAGTTCTCCCGGCTTTGCAGGCATGCCGTCGCCCAATTTTCCCATTGCCGTTAACCAGTTGACTTCCACATCTAACTATATGCCACAGCTTAGCCAGTCGACGATGCCCAACCAGTCAACAATACCCACCCAGAGTTTTGGCCAGCTGACGATGCCCGCCCAGAGTCCTAGCCAGTCGATGATGCCCGGTCAAAGTCTTAGCCAGCCACCGATGCCCGGCCAGGACTTGGGCCAAACGCGTGGCGGTGTCCCATCGCAGTCGGAATCCCAGGATACCGCACCTCAAACGGCAAATTCGGGGCCCGAACTGGTTGATCTCAACCTGATTGATCCCAAACTGCGTGATACCAACCTTCCGTCTCTCAAATTGACCAAAGGGAAGAGCAGGTTCTTGGCCAGGGGAATTGTGCCTAAGCGCTCTTAGACGGTAATCCCGTCACAGTTGGCAAGCTATAGAATATCATCTCCAAGCCTTTGGATTCGTGACAACAGGCGTTGGTGGCATCCCTGACAATCAAAGTCTCTTTACATGACTTTCCTCCGAGGGAGAACATTGGATAGACTGGAGTCATTGGATAGACTGGGGTCAGTCTTTGTATTCTAGCACCTTTTTTACTATGGGAATACACGACAAGTATCCTTCTAGGTGTCCTTTCCCCTTTCCTTTTCACTTACCTTCCTCGTCTTGCTGATAAGGCTTTAGATTTTAGCATCGATCTTGGGGTCGTAGGAGGACGGCTTTCCCTACCTGGTCGAGAAGGACGTTGATTAGGCGTATGTCAGATAGCGGTCACTCAACAACAATAATATCCCATCTTATGACCCAGCCAATAACGATTCTAAAGCGTGTTTTGTTACAGTACCCGATAATTTTTCAAGCCAGTAAATGCAATCACAGGTTCATGTGGAGGAGTGTTCATGTTGAGGCTTGGAGGCTCGTTGGCCTAATTGACTCTTTGAGTCTGTATGTAAATTTGCCTACCGCAAGGCGCGCAAGTAGGATGCTAGACTATACAGGACCTCTCCGGCTTCCCAGAGGATCATGACGTAAATATCTCATCTCATTTCATGCCACCAATCATCACAACGGAGTAACTCGGTTCGCTTTAGACAATTTGTCTTCGCTTGTCCTCGACCTCTTGACCCATGCCGTGGTCCTCCTCGGCAATGCGCTGCTTCTCATCCTTGGCCATGTCCTTGTCGTCGGCATCCTTGTTGCCGTACAGACCAATCTTGTACCAGGGCAGGTCGAACAGATGGTCCATGCTCTCGAGGCTGCGGCCGCTTGTCTCGGGAACCGAGATCCAGACCCAGACACCACCAATGAAGGTGACGGCGGCGAAGCACCAGAAGGTGCCCTTGGGCGAGATGCCGCCGTCGGTCGTGGGCAGCAGCATGTTGGGCACGGCGCGCGAGTTGCCGTACTGGTTGGCGAAGTGCAGCGTCATGGCCCATGAGGTAGCCAGGGCTCGGATGCGGAGAGGGAAGAGCTCGGCCGTGAGGAGGTACTGCATCGAGTTCCAGCCGAGAGCCCAGCCAAAGCCGGACACGTAGATCATGGCGACGGCGCCTCGGCTGGCTCCGCGGTCGGCGTCGGGCAGGGAGAAGTCGTCGACGACGCCCAGCTGCGGGACCTTGGTGAGGAAGGCCGCGACGTAGAGCATGGCGATGGTCTGCAGGGTGATGCCGGTGAGGAGAGCCCGCTTGCGTCCGATGACATCGACGAGGAACAGGGCGCAGATCAGGGCAGCGGTGAGCTTGACAATGCCGAAAACGGCCGTGACGAGCAGCGACTCCTCACTGCCAGTGATGCCGAGCAGGTTGAACAGGTCGGGGGCGTACAGGGTGATGGAGCCGGCGCCGGACCACTGCCCGAGGAACTGGACCATGCTGCTGAGGTAGAGGCGGTACAGGTTGCTGGGGACGAGGAACATCTCCTTGAGCTTGCCCAGGATGCCGACGCCCTTGGTGGCTTCGAGCTCGTGGTCGAGGGCGTTCTGGATGGATGCGACCTCGCTGAGGATGTACTCGCCGTCGACGGGCTGCTGGCGGATCCGCGCCATGACCTTGGCGGCCTGGTCGGGCTTGCCCTGCTTGACGAGGAAGCGGGGCGACTCGGACTGGAAGAACATGAGGATGAGGATGATGCCGGACATCATGATGTGCAGGCTGGTGGGGACCAGCCACCGGTTGTGCGTGTGCTCCGACATGTTGACGGCACAGCCGTAGTTGGTGAAGTAGGCCAGCACGATGCCGAGGTAGACGGCGCCGGTGAAGAAGCAGGTGCAGAGGCCGCGGACGGATGCAGGGGCAACTTCGGCGATGTAGACGGGTCCGACGACCGGTGTCTGTCCCACGCCGAGACCGGCGATGAACCGGCCGGCGTAGATGGCGCCGAGGTTGCCCTTGACGCCGCCGGCCATGAAGATGGCAATGCCCAGGGCCCAGAGCATGCAGAGGAAGCGAGTGGCCCAGATGCGACCGACGCGATCACAGATGACGAAAGCACTGCAAGCGAGCGTCAGAGATACATGGGCTGTCACGCACCGAGCGGAAGAGGGGGTGAGCATCGATCTTACATGAGAGCGCCGCCGACGGATCCGATCTGCACCATGGCCGACACGTTGGCCTTGATGTTGGCCTGCTCGACCTTGGTGTAGGAGTCGTAGTGGATGGTGGACTTGAAGTCGGCCGAGTTGAAGGCACCCGAGATGAGGCCCTCGTCGATACCTCGCGCCGCGCCCAGCAGGGCGAAGGAGACGACGGCGAACCACAGGCGCCAGTTGAAGGCGCCCTCGGGCTCGCCGAGGTCCTTTAGCCTGAAGATGTTGACGGGCTTCTTGACTCCTCCGGCCATTGTGAGAGACTGGATTCGGGGGAGGGGGAGGGGGAGGGGGGAGGAGGAGAAGGGGGCGAGGTATGAGGGGGGAGAGGAGAGGAGAGGAGAGGAATGGAAGAACCTGAGGAGGACCTGGAGGATGTATTTATTGTTGACGATGCCAGGACGGACTCCCCCCGGGTTCGCCGTGACACCCTCTTACATGGCCTACATGGTCGAAGCCGGACCGGGCAAGTCTTTGAACGGAGGATTCCCGCGCGCCCAATGGATCCATTCCCCGCTCCCCTGCCACCAACTACCATCACCCCCATCGCCGTCGCTCTCTAGTTACGTTAGTGAAGATTTGGGGTTATCGTGGGGTAGGATTTGGAGAAGATTCGTAATGGGCCATCACCCCGTCACCCCAACCGGTTCCACCTTTTGCCCTTGGTGAGGGGGGAAGCAGGACGCGAAAGACATGCCCCCCCCCCCCGCTGCTATCGTTGCACGAGTAATGGAGGGTGCAGGAAGGATTGCATGCGTCGTCGTGTCCGGACGGCAATCTCGTCGGCAGAGAATCTAGCCCAGATGCAGGGCAGGTATTTAGCGGACTATTTATTCCAGAACAAGTGAGTGCTGTGCAGTCCCCCATTTTTCAGAAAGGCGTGTGAGCACCATCGTCCAAGTTTATATCATCCCGTCCTCCTCGATATACTAAATTTTTTTGGACATCCCAAGCGGCCTTTTTCGCATCGCTGCGGGCGCTCTTTGTCCTAATCGGGATCGAGTCGCCCAGCCCGCGCATCTGACTAGTCACCTTGGAACCCTTCGAGGGACCCGCCCGCCCGCCCGCCACCCAGTTGCAGGCGTCGCAGCATCACGGATTGCCTGTTCCCGCCTTGCCAAGCAAGAGGCACAACTGCCGTGAGCCTCAAGCTTGGCAGATGGGCCAATTGGTGGCGGGACTACTCCGGAGGGAATGGCGATTGTATATCGGCGTACCAGAGCCGCCGACGCCATCTACAAAAACAACCACGACAACCCAGCCCTCGCTCAACACACTCCCGTCTCGCGACACCGCCTTGAACCAGCTTGGCCAGAACCGAGTCCGGCACTCGTCTTAGTCAAGGATAAAATACGGTTATTCATACTACTCCCGCTAACGCCCTGACCACAAAAGAACCCGCGCCGCCTCCACACTCCGACTCCCCCGCAGGCCCGTCTCCATAAACAAGGCACATGGCTTCTTAGCAACCATCGGCGTCAGCATGTTGAGGGGGAAGGGGATAGGCTCGTAAACAAGGAATCGGCCCGGCTCCGTTTCTGTTCCCCGACACTAATCCACAAAGCGGGCCACCCCCGGTTCATCTCTACACTAACATGTACTACATAGTATTACATACTGTATTAGTACGCATGTACTACCTACTAATTATGTAGTAGTCGTCTCTGGTCATCTTTGAGGGATCATTGCTCACGAGGTGCGGAGAGCTCCGGGTTCATGACAATTCTCGACGGGGGTTCCTGGCGGCGTGCCGGGGTAGCGGCGTCAGTCCGACGGTCCACGAGATCCTTAGGAGCCATCCCCATCCCCATGCACCTTGCGCCGTCCTGCCCAACACACCCCGAAACCGCCACGCAGACCTACCATGTACGTAGTACGCTGTACTACATTATTCGCGTCTGCCTGCTGTCGGCCGGTGTCCACCTCGAGCGGGATGGCATGATGTTTGCCGCTCTTCCCCTCACGCCCAATACCGTCCCCATATTTTATATTCCTCCTCGGAGCCTAGGAACCGGAAGCGGACCTCGGTAACGTCTTGGAACCCTTCCCTCTGCTGAGGCGCCTTGTACCGCGACGCGAAGCCGGTGAAGGCTAATTTTGGCAACGCCTGTCTCGTCTCTGGGTTCATCGACATGTTGAGTGCGCGGACGGCATCGTTGTGCTCACACAGCGGCAGGGGTGTAGAGAACCACACGCATCGGATCGGAACGCCGAACTTCTTGGCAAGGTCAATCCACAGAGACCTAGTGCTGAGATCGGCGTTTGTATTGTCTGTGAGAAAAATCCTTCAGTCAGCCGCTCGGACGGGGTAATGGGGATAGTGTGGGGGACAGACCAATGGCAATCGACTCTCCTTCCCCAAGATGCTCCTTAGCGGTCTGGAGGCATTTGTCGCGACTCTTGAGGGTGTCCTGGTTGATCCTCGCATACCCGAGCGGCTTGAGGTATTTCCAATAGAAGGTGCTCTTCCCAGCCCCAGGGGGCCCGCAAAACAAGACGACGTCTTGGTCGTTAGTCTTTGCAAACTCCACGCGGGGTCCGTCCGATGTTGCGTCCCCGGCCGCATTTTCTCCGCCTGCGTATGGGTGGTGGGCTAGGTCGAAGTCTCGGATAAAAGTCCGCGGCTTCTGTCCCAGGAAGAACTCCTCTGGCGTTTGGTATTTGATGCCGACGTTGTGTGCAAAGTTCCTGTCGGAGCAGCTAAAGTCTTTGGCCACGGCCGCAACACCATCTGCTCCCTTGCCCAGCGAGGCTATTCGGCCTCCCGCATCGCCGACGAAGATGCTGTTCTCGAGGTCCACCTCCTCCTCGGGGATGTCATAGTCGTCGCACAGCTCCCTCCACATACCGTTCCGCGGTTTCCTGTAGATGTCTCGACCGGTGGCGGCGTAGACGGACGTAGGCAGGTCCAAGTTGCTCAAGACGGCGCTGCATTTCTGCTTGAAGTCGCCCACTCGCTTCTGAGACGCCGCTTTGGGGCCCTTGAAGTTGGCATCGAAGTGAAGCGTGAGTCCTGCTTGGTTGGAGAGAATCACCACACGGTACCCGTCTCGGTACAGCTCCCTCAGCCTCCCAGGCACGCCATTGTCCCACCACTTCCAATCAGAAGCGCTGCCGCCGTGTTTTTTCCCTGATGACGTTGCTATAAGCGTCGAGTCGAGGTCGAAAGCAGCGATTTTCCTCCTTTTAATCTTTCTGTCTTCTTTCACTTCCGGTTCGTAACGGCCGACGAGGAGGGTCGCAGGGATATCATCGTTGGGGCTTCGCTCAGACCACGTGGTTTGGTCCTTGGGTTTCTGCGACGCCGGAGTAAAGAAGTTTGCGACAGCATTCTCTAGATCCAGGTCAATCAGTGGTGCTTCCTCTCGTGTCGCAAGGGTCGCGGCAGCATACTGGTAGTGCCGCTCTGGATCTTCCGTTTGGTGAGCGGAGGAGAGACGGGCGCATCTGTGGCCTTGCGCTTGCCTTGGGGGCTGGCAGGAGCCATTGCGAATAGAGAGGTCGAAAGAATGGTGGCATTCAGCCTCGGTGCCGTCGCTGGATCCTGATGGGAAGAGTGTCGATGTCGAGGCGCTGCTTGCCGAGGCTCTCCTCGCGTACCTAGAGTATCCAGATTGTCCTAACGCGAAGTCACGTGCCCGGGTTTGTGCCGTTGAAGATCCACCAGAGCTTCAATCACCGTTGCTCATCGCAGCAAAACAAGGGTGCTTACCCGTCCTGCAGATCCTACAAACAACCACATCGTGCAACTCGAAGATTTGCAAGATTAATCCGACACAATTTTCCTGCCGACGTGCGCGGTCTTCCCGGCGATCTGCGAGCGATCTACAAAGTGTGCCATCCATCGTGCTCTGCGTGTTCGACAACCCCGAAACACCCCGCCACCATGTACGAGGTGTTCCTGACGGCGCTCGTTGAGGACAACGACTTTGGCGCGGCATGCGCTGTTCTCGGCGGTCTCTGCGGCATGTCCCCGTGGGAGAGTGTCCACCGCGTGCTCTACTTCCAAGGGCCGCCCAGGCCCGTCGGCATCTCCAACCAGAGCTCCATCGACAAGCCCATCCGTAAAGACGTCGGCTTTCTGTGGAAAGACCTGCACCAAAATCTTGGCCGCCAATCGTTTGTGCTTCAAGCTCGGTATGAAGTGCTGAAAGACCGCGACATGGGTCCAAATGCAGCCCCCGTCGATCTCGACACGACGCCAGGCATCCTGCGATGGACCGACTTTCCGGATCCGCCGCATGGCCGACCTATTCTTACCCAGCGCAAAAAGGTAGAGCTTTGGGATCAAAAAAAGCTTCCCTCTATAATGCGGGACAATAATCATCAGTATGTTGATCACTCGCTGCTTGCGTCCAGTCACTGACACGTCCCAGGTTCAAGACCGAGACGATAGAGGAGGTCTACCGATTCTTCCGTGAAGATATCGAGTACTGCCTCGCCAGACAATACTTCTTGAAGCCCCTTGACCAGCACGTCCCGTTGGAGACGAGAGAGCAGTTGGCCAGCCCTTCAACTCACTTGCCAGCCTGGGAATCGTTGACGCCTATCGACATGCAGAAGCGCTGGTTTCTTCAAGTCAAAGCCCATGTGCTACAGGACAACAAGCCTGATGAAATTCGCAAAGCCCAGGACCAGCTGATGGCGATCCGTGGTGAATTGGAAGGTGTCTTTGACTTCAAGTCCATCGACCGCAAGGTGCATGATACAAGAATTGCACAACAGCAGCAGGGGATTCAAGCCTTGCCCCAGAAAGTAATGATTGGAAAATGCTGATGCCCTTACGTTGGTGTCCCTTCTCAGATGGGTCGCAGGACGTTCACTCCAACTCGACGCGACGAGCTTCTCACGACCGTTGACAACATGAGCATTGACGAGGCAACTGGAAAGGTGCACACGGCTTGCGCACGAACAAGCATACCTCCAGTGATGAAAGACAAAGATATAGATTATGCAGGAAAACTCGATGGCACATTGATAATACCCAGAATATACCCAATACTAAGGACCAATCCTCATCCAACACAGTACCCATTTGCCTCACCATGTTTCGAAATGAAACCAAGCAGCCCGTATTTCAGGCAAGACCTGACGCTCTCTAGAGAGCTCAAAGGTGCACCACCCGCTTAGCCCATCGCAGACCCCTCTTCGCCTGGCGCTGTCCGTTTCGGAAACGACCAAAACCATTGGCGTTTCCATTAGCATTACCGTTGGCGTTACCATTGGCGTTTCCATTGGCGTTACCGTTGGCGTTACCGTTGGCGTTACCATTGGCATTACCGTTGGCGTTTCCGTTAGCGTTTCCCTTTCCTCTGCCCTTTCCTCTGCCCTGTCCTCTACCGTTGCCTCCATTGTTACCGTTAGTGCCGGTCTGCGCAGGGTTGGCTGGAGTAATGGCGGAAGTAACAGCGTCACCACCAGAACCGAGGTTGGCTGCTGACGTGGTGGCGGCGGCGTCGCCTGCAGCCGGAGTCGCCTGGGCACCACCGTCCTGAACCACGGTGGGAGTCTCTTGAGCAGCGACCTTGGAAACGATGGATCCGCTCAGGATGGCATTTACAGCGGCGAGGTTCTGCGCAGCCGAGTCGGCGCCGGCGTTCTTGTTGGAGTCGACAGCGACTTGGAAGTCGGCCTGGTCCTTCTGAACTTGCGCAAGAACGGCATCCAGGGTCTGTTCGGTCTTGATGGAGTTCGCCACGTTGGTCTTCGTGTCAGTGTCGGCCTGCTGGACCGCGAAGCAACCGCCGAACGGACCAGCCAGGGCGTTGTTGCGGCAGCGGACGGTGCACACGTTGCCAGTCGAAGCTGGGATTCGTCAGTTCAGCCTCTTTCTCGGGGAGTGGCATTGCTTACCTCCAGTGCAGGTGAACTGGTCAGGCATCTTGACTGTAATGTTGAACGCCTGCGTCTTGGCCTGAGAGAAGCCGTTGGTGCCGGGAACATTGTTCGTAACCGTGAGGTTCTTCGATTCAGGTTAGCGGAGTGCTCGGCCACGAGAATCCAATATGTGGTTCTTACTTGAGTAATGGTTCCGGTGTTGCTAGTCTCGTCAAGATCGCATGCGTATGGCCCGGCGCCATCGGCATTGACTTGGTGGATTGTCACCGTGAGCTCACTTCCGGCTGAAACTTGGGTGACTTGTTTGGCAGCCAGGGCGTTCTCGGTGTTCTCTCCCACATCGATGTTTCCCGTGAGCTCAGTGCGGCCACACTGGTTCACGACGTTGGCTTTGATCTCGGCGTCGCGAATGAGGGTGGCGTCTTGTTGGCAGGGGTTAATGGTGGTGCAGTTTCGGGCGATGGCAGGGTCGACTGAGATATCTGTGAGCATGGACAACTTCCCGACGGAGCCGTGTTCTCGTACCTTGGAAGCCAACGCTGGCAGGGGAACCGTCGAGGCCTTGGGCGTTGAGGATCACGCCGTGGCCACTAACGAAGGCCACAAACGAAAGTTGGGCAAGGACAGCTCGAAGAGAAGACATGGTTGAAGGAAAGAAAATGTGCCTGCACAAGGTGATAAATGAGGGATTGGAAGGAAATGAAGTGAAAGAATGCCGGATCGCCAGGACCTCGAGCGACAGAAAAGAAGCAAGAAGCAAGAAGCGAAGATGAATTAGAAGTGTTGGTGGTGAAGCTAAGCAGACAGAAGAGTACACGATGCACCGAGTCCTTATATGGCGTTTCCCACCACCATGACGTCGGCATTGCCAACACCACTTGCTACGAGGTCTGTCGCATCCCGACGATCAGGAAGGCCAGCAGCTGTTTGGAAAGTCGACGAAAAGCCGCGCTCGCCTCGGCTGCACGCATTGGCTGGCGGCTGGCGATGCCCTTCTGACGCCGGCGGCGGAAACATCACCGCGACAGCGCGCGCCCCTGGAACAACCAAGACGATCCATCTCCGTGATGCAGACTGCACCAACCTCTTCTGAGGCGCGGTTCAAGACGGCTCGCCGGCGCGCATTGGCTGCGATTTGGGGGGTTTCCCCGCCCAAACTAGGTACTAAGGAGAAGCTCATCATCGCGGGCATGGGACGCATCGTCACGGGCATGGGACGAATCTCGTCTGGGAGCTGACACAAGGGCCAAACCTCGCGACGCAAGATCTGACGCAAGATCTCGGTGGGGAATCTTGGAGACGTCTCGCAGGTCCTTCGGCGGCTACCGATGCCCAGGGTGCGTCAAGGTGCGCTTGGCTCAATGAAGGCATCCACCCAGCGTGTTGCAAGACGTGGTTTCGGCTTTTAATAAACAGCCGAATTGAAATATTTTAAGACATTCAGGCCGGCGTAGCAGCTAGATAACCAAGAGTGACGGCTGAGAGCTCATTCTCAAAACCAACATGGTTTTTTTTTGTCTAAGCAAGCAAACGAGCCATCATGACGATTGCCTAAGGATCTTTGGGCATTTCGTGTCCAGCATCAACCAGCCACTGATTTAATTACTGCCTAATTTCGAGAAGCCAAGCGACATTCCCGTCATATTTCCCGCTGTGTCTCGGCTTCGGCCATCTTGGTGCGTTTCGGACGTGGTTTCGGCCAGGGTCCATTCTCCACTACGACTCGTGGGGCATGAGTCTCGCTAGGGATGAGGACAGTCTGCAACAAGTTTCGTCTTCTGATCTAGGCATTGAAGAAGAAAAGGTGCGTCCGAAAGGGTCGCAACAATAGGTCTAGGTGTTGGTTTGGCAATGGGGTTTCAAGACGATTGACCGCGGGAGGCAAAACTCTTTGGTTCTTCGTCCAAGTTTGATCTTCATCTGTCGCCGAGATTGGGAAATGCGTCACACAAGACAGTAAAAACTTCCGTTTAGCCGTGGACCTTTTGTCGTTCTTAGATTGCGTTGATACGGATTAAGGAGGGCGGCAAGGCAGGCAATCAATGGGTTTGCAAACGAGTTGGTCCCAGATTAGTTCTCGACTTCCAGTGCGGTGGGCATAAGCGAGACCATTGAATACTGAATGATGAGACTTGTATGAAAGAATAGCTGCGTTCCACTGTGTGCTGGAAAATTCATCATATTGAACAGGTTTTGGTGTGGAATACCGCAATCATGGTAGATAGCCCTCTCTGTCGCGTAGTCTTTCTTTGCGCGAAGTCCATCGTTGACTACCTCGCAAATAATACCGCCCTGAAGAAAAGACTGGTAGTCTTACCATCTCGTGTCGAGTGATTGCCGAGCAAACAAAGCGGCACGGGTTCTAGGGTAGCCATCCAGCAGCAGAACTGAGCACACTGCCACAGAGTGAAGAAGGGATGTAATTACAATAACCCAAGTTAGCTGTCTAGATAGAGATCTTGAACCCTCCTAGTAATAGTTTTCATTTGTGCTGCAAGACAAGCGTAAACTTTACCTGTCATGGATTTTCAAGTGGGATGAGAGACGAGAGCATGAAATGTATTGGTGCAAATTAGTATTATTTCTAGTATGATCAAAAGTACACGATTTTGTAATTGTCTCTTATTTTAGTATGTTGATATTAGTAGATTACTACATTCTACCATATGAGTCAGTCATAGTCGAGTTAATTGAGTCAGCGAGGGCGCACGCAAGAGGATTTTAATAAGTCTCGACTTACGTACGTTGGCGACAGGCGACATATTAAAGCACACTTGCGAGAATTGCCCTTAGCACAGATTCATCAGATTTAAGAAGGCCCGTAACGAGTAGAGGCTGTTAGGCACCCTGCCATCCTAGCTTAGTGACTGCGCAAGAAAGACTGACGAAGCAACAAAGGCGTAGCTGGAACAGAAACGAACATGGCTCCATTCTTCTTCGGATCCTACAATATCTATCTAACTGGTGGAAAAATCCAGCATTCAATCAACTCATCATACTTCAGCTGAACCCCGTGAAACACTGGGCGGCTCAAATCACGTACTTGAAGCTGCACGTCGTCGCCTACTGCTGCCTTGACCGTCAAACTCAGACATATCTACGGCATCAGCAGCGTCCTCTTCCCACTGCGAAATCAGCTCTTTGGACACCTTCAAATTTTTGCCAAGGCAGCAGCAGCTTGGAATTACTTGGCGCTACGCTCCGGCAGCCCGGCCAACAGACCTTTCAACCGCCCAGCCAATCCAGCCCACCAAATCGAGCCAAACTGGCTGCCCGACCGATTCCAAGATAAGCCGCGCCTGGTCTTCGGTGTCTAGGCAGCAAGACTTTGCTGGCACTCCGGCTTGCCGGCTGCTACGGTCTTGGCTACGTTCTTGGCTGGGATCCTGATGACGGTCTCGTCTAAGCCCTGTCGGCAGATTCAGCTGCGGCCCTGACCTATCACACCGACAGAGCAGCTATACATACTTATATTATAGCCTGTACTCCTAGCCTACTCATGACAGCACCATGGCCATGTTCGGCAAGACATCCGTTTTGCATTCCGCGTCAACGTCAAAGAAAGAGACATACAGCGAGACTGTCCGCTAGATCTGTGAACAGTTACAGCTGCCGTTCTCACGTTTCGACCGGACAGACGGGGATGAGCGTTTCCAAAACCCAGTAGTCTCGGAGACGAGTCCTACGAGGGCCCAGAGATACAGGACGTGATAGGAGTCTATTTCAATCAGTTTCACGACCTCGAACTAAAAGGCATGGCGAGCTCTCTAGCTGTAAGTCTAGGCTCACGGCCAACCTTGCTTGTGCTGATGAAGCCTTTCGGGACAAATGTACATCATCCTTCATCCTAGCTGTTATGTATAAACGCAAATGGCTAAATCTTCCGCCATGATTCACCGAGAAGGCCGCCTCAATCTGAGTCAGGAGGCGACTTCGGCCATACATCCCAGTCCATCACATCTTCCCATCGAAGGATCTCATAATCGCTCCTGTCGTACTGATGACTGTAACCGCCCTCTCCACCGCTCCAATTACCTGCCGTGCGTCGTACTTTAGCTGCCAGTCTTTGGTTACGCTTCCTGTTCATTTCTCTTTCAGACTGGGACGACTTCCGGGCCTTGTTTGCCCATTGCTGCAACCCGACCGGATCGCAAAGACACCGTAAAGCTAGCTCACGTGCTGCCATGGTGTCCTCCAATCCGCTATGAACTCCAGATCCCTGGCGAATCCGCAGGTGCAGCAGTTCCTCGCACATCGACTGAAGACCCCATCTTCGGCCTGTACCTTCACCCCCGCCGAAAACTGCGTCGGCGGTAAGAATGGCGGTGTCGACAATCTTGGTGTGTAACACTCGCAGAGCCTTCAGATCAAATTGGAGCGACTGTCCCACCATCACGGTATCCTCGTTGACGTGCTTCCAGAGTTCTTCACGCGCTGCCTCCCAGCCATCGAGAGTCTGCTTATGAGCGACGGCTATCGACATGATCGGAGGGGTGATACCATGTATGTTGCTGCGCCATTCAACAATGGGCTCCCGTGGCTTGACGAGGGAATTTATCAGTACTTCTCCGGTGAAGAGGTCGACGACGCAGATTGATACCACCCCACTACTCCCTCCCTCAACACCCGCCATCTCGCAATCGAAAGCGATGGCCTTTCTTTTTGGGAACCAGGGGTCACACCTAGGCGTAGGAAGACATTGCCTCCGGGTGATCGTGTCCTTTTTCGCAACGCGGGACCTGTTGAACAAGTCATCTGGCATAAAATACCCTTCCTTTTTGAGGCGATCTTGCGAATGGCAAGCGACGAGGAAAAGATAGTGAACGACGTGCATGTCTGGCGGCCACAAGCGCTTGTATTCCCGGTCTCTGAAGTGGTATGGTCCGAGAGCAGTAGACGCTGAGCCATAACCCGTCTCCGGCACTAGAGTAATATTTGGTGATGGCATGGCTGCGCGGAGTTTCTCGTGCTTGGAGGCCATATGCTGCGCCAGAGATTGTGTGCTGCCAAACCAC
Source organism: Corinectria fuckeliana (assembly GCA_019137255.1). Lineage (NCBI taxonomy): Eukaryota > Fungi > Ascomycota > Sordariomycetes > Hypocreales > Nectriaceae > Corinectria > Corinectria fuckeliana. The sequence continues at coordinate 128,843 of WPDH01000055.1, read as the reverse complement.
TTAACGCATCGGTGACAGCACTGATGGGCTTGATGCCCGGTCCCCAGACAGTGTTCAGCAAGATTGAACGGGTCTTGGAAGAAGGTGAAGCATATTTTACACTGCGGCTGTCCGTTTGCCTGCTTCCTCGGCATTTTCTTTGTGTTTGCTCGTGTGTAAGGTGTTGATAGAGGAGGAGGAACAGAGGTGAAAAATGGCTCAGGGCTGTTTGAATTTCAGACCGTTGGGCGGGTTGGGACGATAATTGGCTCGATGGGTTGCATATGCAATGCATGATATAATGATTTATCAGGTGCCAGCATTGTGTGTCGTTGTGCTGGGGGTGAATTATCTCCAATGAACCACCGTCTACGGACCCGCCGTCATGGTGAAAGGCCTCAAAGAAGCCTCCCCGAAGAGTGCTACACCATTCCTAGCACTTTAATCACAGGCTACTAGACTGGGCTATCTGTTTAGAAATTCTTGTTTTCTATACTAAAGGCCCGATTTATCTCCATTACTCACGTTTGGGCGTACTAGCTGACCAGGCTGAACCAGTTCTATGAAGTTAGGCATGTTTTGATGAATATGAAAGAGGGAAGGTAAAGACGCAGAAGAAGAACAGATGAAGAAAATACAAAGGTAGGGTGGTTTGTGATTGTTGTATGGGTATTCTCTTCCTTTGTCTCTATTCTCGCATTGTCCGTTTGGTTTTATCAGAACAGCTTCACTTAATGGACCGTTTGTTTAGGTGTTCAAGTAATGGAACCGCTCGGGACTTTCTCGCGTTTTGCTAGTGGTTAAGTATCGGCTGCGTGTGTCTGCGCTGGTGTTCATTACCAAGCCAAGGCCGGTATATAAGTAATTCGCTCTCTCTTTCACTCAGTCAACATTGGTCCTCCATCTTGTTAATAACCGCTTCTTTCTCGCGGACTCACCATCCCCTTTCTGTCGTTAACCACTCCTAACAAAGAAATCAATCACAAACCCACACACGAAATGCGGCCCAGATCTAGCCCGGAACCTCGTGCCTCCTCAGAGGATGAGCCCACAGTCGAAAGTGGCCCCAGCTCGCTAGAATCCGCACCCGAAGTGCAATCCCCCGAGGACCGACCCCAAGAACAGCATGAAAAGACGCCAGATCTCGCGCACGAGATACAACCCATCCTTAGCTGGAAATGTCGTGCTTCTTCGGAGGCGGAGCCCTCGGCTGATATCAGCCTTGGCTTGAAGAAGCTCAGAATTATACACGAAGAGCAATCCCCGGAGACCCAAACCCCGGTGCAGTCTGAAAAGAAACCAGCACTCACACGCAAGATATTACGGCCCACTCTCGGCCGAAAGCGCCATGCTTCCTCGGAGAACAAGTTCTTGGCTGGAAGTGGCCTCAGCTCGCCAACTCTCGCACGCAAAGTGCAGTCCCCGGAGAACCAAGGCCTGGCACTGTTTGGGAAGAAGCCCGAACCCACACGCGAATTACAACCCATCCTTAGCCGGAAGCGCCGTGCTTCCCCAGACGAGAAAAGCCTGGAGCAGTCTGTCTCCAGCTCAAAGAAACAGACGAAGTCCGTGGCATTGCCTAGGTGGGCCTTGGGTGACCTCGAATGGGACGTGGTGAAGACCAAGGGAACATACTTTCGTCCACCGGAAAGACTTCTTCGGAGGATAGACTGGAGCGATACAGACAAGTCTTCCTTCAAGAACGTGACGAGTTTGTTAGTAACTCTTGAACGTTGCGGAAAAATCTGGGGGAAGTTGGAGGAGGCGCCGGGGTTCGTAATCCAGTTTCCGCGCAGGAGCCCACAATACATCGACTCGGTTGCTGCGTGGTCAAAGGCTCGGGCCGAGATTGTGGAACTGTCTCGTCACACGGCACTTGTGCATGTCAGTCCCGTCAGAATTGGGATGAAGAGGCACTTCGATCTCAACGAAGGTGAACATCAAGATAACCCAGATACGCTACCAGTTGATGAAGATATAATAGACGTCAGTTCCCTCTCCTCGCCAAGCCAGCTGGTGGTAGTAGATGATAAGGGGCAAGACCTCATGGAGTTTTGGCCAGCCGCAGCAGCCTTCTTTCTTCACGAAGTTTCCAACACCGACGAGGGCGTCGATCTGCCCGGGTTCGCCCAACGCATCCCACCTTCATCCATGATCAGGATTTATCGCATGCTGCTGTCTCGCGTGACAGGCGGAAAGCCTGCATTCCACTTGACCGACTCGGAAGAAGTCGCCCAGACGGGTATCTTGGCCTTGGCATGGTCCTGTTTCGATACATGGCGTGCGCGTCGGTTGCGAAAACTCGGCTGTGGCGGCCAACCTACGGGGCGCATTTATGGCTTGCAATGCCCGTGCCGCAAGGGCAGTCTCACGAGACTTCTCTGTCGCCACATGGACCGAGGGCTCAACGTCATATCTGCGCCAGGCCCTGCCGCAGTTTCCTCGTACCTTGAACTCGTCCGTGCGACGTTTGGGCACAAGGACCTTGACGCTGCCCTTGATCTGGATGGCCATGGGCCGGGTAGGAAAACTAAGGGCCCTGGTTTGCTCATGGCGGCGTCTGTACTCCAGCACGGCATGCGCTATGATGAGCCATCCGTACCGGAGGGAGACAAGACCTACTACAGCTTGACGGATTGGGTCCATCCGCTCTACAGAAGCTTCGACTTTGAGAGTATGCTCGCTACGCTTTACCCTACCTCAAGCTCCCTCACCCTTCCACGAGGACCCGTTTCTACGAGCATCGCCCAGCTAGGAGACTTCGTCACAGTTTGGCACAACACTAGTCGCCGTACAATGCGGAAGTTTCACGCAGAAAGGGCAATCTTGATTGTGGACACCGAAAACTTGGATAAGCCCGCGCTTCAGGAAGCCTCTCCATAGCAGATGTTTGACAACACCCATGGGTGACATGTCTCCAAAGCAACCTGTTAGTTAGCTCTTCGCGTACTTTAGTACGTCACAACAACACTGATAGGAAACCTTCAGGTAATACTGCGCTCGCTCCCCTTAACTAGCTTTATACTATTATAGCTGGTGAATAACGATAATAGAGAGGCCTTCGAGTGTACGCATGAGCGCGTTGAAACTTAACTAGCGCTAAGACGACTACATTCGTGGTACTCAGGTACTCAGCTGGTGACCTTCAGTTCCTTCTCTTTATCCTCCGGCGCGGGAAAATATGGTAGTAGCAGGCTCGGACCAAAGTCCTGCTGGGCGCCAGTGTCACAGTTGACGCCGTGTCTGGCCTCCTCTACCTCGGTGGCGAACCTGTAAGACCGGCATTCTAGATAGGATCATAAGCCAGGAATTAGGAGGTCCGTTTCTTCAAAGGCAGTCATACCACAAACATCAAATCTTGCTCCCTGAACAAGAAAAGCAATGAATCCGCGGTGCGTAAGAAGAAAGATGTCTCTGTAGGAGCTAGACAGAGCCTCGAGGCGCTGCCGAACCCTCTCGGCGCGTGCTGTGGCGTCTTCGGCGCTGTGCGGCGGATAATCCCATTCCTCGTCGCAGGCCGAGAAATCAAACTGCGGAAATTTGGCAGCGATGTCTGCGCGGGCGACGCCCTTGTTGCAGATGGCGTCGTAGCCTTCGCGCAAGTCCGGCCAGATTTGTACCTCGACCTTGGCGGGAGAGGCGTCGAGAAGCTCGTGGAAGACGACGAGAGCTGTCTGGATCGTCCGCGTCATGGGGGATATCAGGATGAGGTCGGGCTGGGCGGGTGGCTGGACCTTCTTGGCCTGCTGCGATCCGAGTTCGGTCAGGGGAGGGTCTCGGTGCGGGTAGCCCCTCTGCACGCTGAAGGCCGTCGGGTTAGATGTAGACTCGCTCGATTACTTGGAGTTGGAGGCTCACTTGTGGACTGCTTGCCCGTGGCGCAGGATGTGAATTGTCGCCATGTTTTTGGTTGGTGGCTGTGTATGGAGTGAAAAGGTGAAGTAGGAATTATTGTTTGTAGCTAGTCTCTCAGACCTTTACAGCGCTTATTAACTCAGCCGTGCTTGGCCGCAACTCTCTGACACTCGGCCAAGATAGCCGCCTGCCGCGACACTTCCGCAAGCTTGCCCACAACCTCTTTATTGCAGTCCACGAAGCCATACAGGGCATAGGGAATCCCAACCTCTGCGCAAAACTCCTGCACCAGGCTTTGGGCGCGACGCAAGTTATGGCGCGGCATACGGGGGTACAAGTGATGGATCGCCTGGAACTGCAGGCCGCCGTGTAAAAAGTCCAGCCAAGTCGGGCAGTCAACATCCATCGTCGTGCGCAGCATCTTCTGCGGGAAGGATTCGTCTACCCCGAGGTCCGCTGTGCTCATGGCGAAGTGGGACAGGGTGAATTGGACGTGTAGCGGCGACTGGAGCATGTGGCTGGTGATGACGAAGATGAAGCGATCCCAGCCTGTCGGAATGCACTTGTAGAGGATGCCGTAGCCGAACCAGGTCCAGAAGAAGGCCTGGCCGACCAGCTCGAGAGGGAACTGGTACGCAGCTGGGCCTTTCTTTGGTCCGCGTCTAGCAAGTAGATGATCCCACGAGAGGAAGTAGAGGTTGAAGCGGCCAAATAGCATCAAGATGTAATAAGTATACGGTTGGACTCTTAGCAAAACCTTGGCAAAGGCGTCGTAGGTCATCACCCGCTCGTAGTAGGTAGAGAAGAGATCCCCGAGGAGGCGGTGGGAGACGGCGAGGAAGGGCATGTGCTCGATGTCCGGATCATGCTCAGGGTGATTCGTAACGATGTGGTGGATGTTGTGATTGCGCTTCCACCATCCCATCGAGAGGCCGCCTAGGAAGTCGCCGATGAAGATGGCAATGCAAGAGTCGACATGGAAGTTGTGGGTGATGCCCATATGGCCGGCGTCGTGCGCAGCAAAGACCAACTGCTGCCAGAGGACACCAAGACAGATGGCACTGGGAACGTACCATCTTAGACTCAGGAAGAACAGCATTCCCGAGAACAGCATGATGTATCGAGTGATCTCGGCAGCATACGCTCTGTAGTTGCACTGGAACAGCCCCTCAACCTTTAATCGCTCCTCCAGCAGCCGGTACCTGTGCACGATGTCGTTCTGGGTCTCGTCGTCCAGCGAAGGATATTTGTCGAGGTCCAGGGTGATTTCGCTTCTCGTTTGCGCGTCGAGGAAGCCGTTGGGGCTTTTCTGTTCCGTGCTCTCCTCTTCTGCCGCCGACAGGCTCGAGGTAGAGGGCGAAGATGGCATGATCCCGTGACGACGATGCAGGGTCGCGTCTGGTGTATCAAAGTCGGGCGACATTTCGCGAGAGCTAGTTTCGCTAGACGAAGATGTTGACGTAGAATGCACTCCTTCTCCTTCGGCCGACGCTCGAACATGGCCGCCTTGGATTGGGGGCAAGACGTTCTTCCAGTGGCCCTCTATTCTCCCGATTCGATATCGCATCATCTGTTCCTTGGTCTCGGGGGCATGGAGTCTGCACGAAAGCGGCGGTCAGCTGGAGTACCGGCGTGGAGAAACACAACAAAACGTACACAGTAACCTCGTCCGTTGCGTCACGTCCAACCATGTGCTTGATGGTCTTGTCGCCGCCGGGATGGTATTGAAGCCAACTGTCCACCCTGAGGACATGTTGGTCGACGATGACAATGTGCTGCCCTTCTGCAATCAGGCCCAGGACCTGGCTGCGGGAAAGGAGCCTCTTGTTAGGCATCGCGGTGGTAGTGTGCGGCTTCAGCATGGCTGGTAGCAAACAGAGGGCGATATGAGTCGGTCAATGAAAGCAGTGGGATTGTAAGACAGAAATCCTGGTGGGTAAGTTGATGCCTAGAATGGATCTCGGCGCCGGACATATTCAACATCCCGCGGGCACGACGCGTTAGAACCGGGGCCGATATATCCGTTCCGGGGCCTCAGGTTCGGCCTCTAGAGAGCAAATTTAATCGGACGATAAGATCCACCCGGGACCCGGAGCTGGGCATGATCTATTTATGATCTAGTCCCGATTGACCATATATTTGAGTCGTGCTATATAGGCTGTATGATGTTTCTAGTCGGGCTGAATAGACATATGCCACAACAGGAATAGCACAACTCATGTTTTTATATGGTCAGCGCGAAGGCCTATTGGCTGAAGCCTCACTTTTGGTGTTGGTTGTTGGATGAATACTATGTAGTAAGGGCGCAAAGCTCCTAACAACTCCCCGCATTTATTCTCACATAAACATGATCTTCCCACCTCACTTCCACCTATCTGTCGCGCTTCATTGCACATACCACAACACCGCCGAACAAGATCCGGACTTGCCATCTCGAAGCGAACCTTCTCGTGACGTTGCTGCCGAGTTGACACCGCCAACTCCTGGTCAGGCGGCAACTGAAGAGCGTGGCCTTCATCCAGATACGAACATTCTTCCTCCACAACACTTTTCCCACTTCTGGCATGAGACTCGGTCTAAAATTGCTAACCCCCTTTTTTTCTAAAAGCAAAAAAAAATTTGAGGCCGGAAGCCTGCCTCATCTTGAAGGAGGACAGGTCGGATGACGCCAAATTCACTAAAACGATTGGCTGTCTCACGATGATCCTTTTAAAGTAGCTGACAAGGTCTAGCAGCCAGTTGTTAGCCATGGTTGTCTAATGTTCCTAAACCCAGCTTTCCTCTCTCCCATACTCCCTTACATCGCTCCGGAGACACAGAGTAGGTATCATACTCTGTCTATGAGAAGAGCTCAGGAAAGCTTCCGAGGCTTACGGTGACAAGCACGTGGACATCTTAGTCAACGTGGGAGGCAAGTAGCAACCCTGATCCAAGCCATCTACAGCGGTTGGGCTGACAAGTGCCTCCCCCCGCATCCAAAGCCGTAGCATGAACGGTCCGGCGAGTTTATGATTGAAAGGTTCCGAGCAATGGCTGACTTAAGTAGTAGCCTATTATCTGATAGGTCATGCTAGAAATAAAGTATCTCGATGCAGCTAATATATAGCTAGAGAATTGACAGCAAGTCTGGTCTTTTTGCCCGTACTTCGCTGCCGCCGTAAGAGCCGCCTAAACAAAATTAGCATGGTTAAATATTAGCTCGCTTTTAATAGCGGTAGTGGAAAACGACCAGCTCTGTTACAGTTAGACGCCGCGCACGCCGCGTCTTTCAGCGTTCTGAATTCGGACCGGGTTCCCCATATAAAATCGATAGTCTCCAACGCCGCACGAGCGCGAGAAGATAAAAAATATCTACGACCCAACACTCGGAAGGACGCATTATTTAAAACCAAACAGTGCTTCCGCTGCGTGAAAGCCATCGAAGTCTTTCAGACAAGAGAAGCAAAAGTTCCTGGCTGCTATAGATGATCCTCTTCGTCTTGCGAAAGGTAGCATGCATCCAACTATTTAGCATCTCTCGGGTATCTCGAGAAAACAAAAAATGGGGACCGGGGAGAGCGGCACGGGCTGCCAAGGCCACGCAGCTGGCCCAAAGAGGATAACAAACAAAGGAGATGGCCCTAGGTTGCATGGGTCCCTTGCTCATCCATGACTGTTGAAAAGGCCTTTAGTGACTGACTGCCTGCCCTCCTTCCTTTCACACTCCTTCGTCTCAAGGCTCGGGTTTTGCTGGCCCATCGACACTCGTTCCGCTTTGCTTGTTCTTCCTTCGTTCCAGTTGTCCATTAATTGTTAATATTTGCCTATTCACTGGCCAGTCTGCACCATGCGCGTCTCGCTCCTAGCTCTGTCGGCTCTTGCAGCCTTGGCCTACGCAGGCCCTTGCCGTCCTAGTTCCTCCGAGACCGCCAGCATCACCACTGTGAGCTCTGAGTCTGCCTCCTCAGCCTCCTCGGCTTCGGCCGCGGTCAGTACAGAGACTGAGACAACGACTAGCTCTGCCCTCGAGGAGTCTACCACGACGGTCTCTACAGTCTCCGAAGCTGAGTCCACCGCAACAGTCGCTACAACCTCCGAAGCTGGGTCAACGACGGTCACTACATCCTCCGAAGCTGGGCCCACTACGGCCACCTCTGAATCCGGGGCCGACACGACGACTACCACTTCTCTCGAACCAGAAATTACCACCACTACCACTGCTCTCGAATCGACGACGACGACGACAACAACAACTGCTAGTCCCGAGCCCACCACCACTGTCACCGGCTTCTGTATCAAGGCCATCTCGGAGGATAAAATCAACTACGGCTATCACGTCGCCGGTGGCACCACGATGAGCAACCAGATCCTTCAAGCCCCGTCCAACACAGTCTACAACCTCTACAACCTGGATCTCCTCACCGGCGCGTTGACGCTCAACAACACGGATCCCGGGAAGCAGGTCTACCTGCCGTCGCCGTACGCCAACCAAGCCCTACGCGTGGTGCGCTTCGCCGCGGCTCCCGTCACAAACGGCGCCGTGCTCTGCTCGATCCCGTCCGGCGAGTACACGTCCGGCTCGCTCCTCAAATGCTCGGGAACAGGGACGGATTCGTCGGGGTCCCGAACTTACGACCGGTTCGCATCAAGCATAAGTTCGGCTAGCGGGGCTTGGCAAATAATGTTTGAAGGATATTCGAGTACCTCTCTCTACAATTACGATATGGGCATCTTCTTCGACTCTGACTGTCGGAGCCCGGTGTCTCCTGCGTGATTGGGTCCCTGAAAATCAATTTGCATGATGACGGGTAATTGAGCCGGGCGGTTGTTTATTAAGAGGGTGTTTGCCTTCAAGCTGGGCGTGCCAACTTAATATTCCAGGCCCTTCTTGGCTACGGTGATGCGAGTTTCGGCTCGGTTCATGTAGGTATTGGTGCACAAGAGATGCTGTGTTTCTGTGGCGGAATTGCCAACGTAAATAGCGCTGTGATTGCATGGCTTCTTTTCACTGTAGAACATTTTAATAGTTCTGTGCTAGAACGAATGGAATGGTAAAGAAGAATAAGCCTACAGCCGGAAGACATATGTTACAGCCCGAGTAGCATGACCCTTTCTTAAATATTATCCAAAGCCATCACATTCCCTCGTCCTAACGTTCCCTCGTTCCAAGTGATGATAGGCTCAACGCAATGGGTTATAAGGCAACAGAGCCCCTCCGTATTGTTCGACACGGCTCACTCGAGGATCAAGGAAAACTCCTCGGTCTAAGGGGAGGCGCGAAACTTTAACAATAACCTCACCGCGATGGTTATTCCGGCTCGTGGGTTTATAGTTGTTGCCAATCAGGTGCTGGAAGTTCAACGAAATGACGTCCTTATCAAGGACGATCCCAGGAACTGACTGGGCATTAGCAGTCCATGAGACAAAGCCTATAGTGTGTAGCCTAATCATCCATTGGGTGCTGCGAGTCTTCTTAACGTTGTTCTTGTAACTTGAATTTCCATGCTAGGGCCAGCCTAGAGTTTACTTACACAATATTGCGGCATCTATCTACACTACCGGTTATAGGATCTGCCAGAACAAATTGGTACAGCGTCAAGTCGGATTCATGTTCTGGCGGAAGTCTGTTGTAGGTTCCCTGGAGGATGGAAATCACTTCGCGGATCCGGAGCCATTTCAAAGGAGTAAACCGGAACCCAGCGCCTGCCGAATAGGATGAACTATCGTAGCTCAAGAGCTTGATCATAAGCTCCCCTGCGTCCAGGTCGCCACCGATGTACTCCATTGAGATCAAGCATCCTTGGAGCCTTACTCGCTGTCCATATCGGTTCTCGGAGTCGATGTGGTCACGGATGCGGATGCGAAGGGCAACATGCGGCTTTTTCCCACCATGTTGAAGAAATTCAACATGGACCTCAGAAGCAAAGTATTCCAAGAATGCGTTCAGAACAGGATAGTAAAGGCGATTACCAACATCCTCCAGATCGAATTTGAACGATGGTGGATCCGACACTGACATCTGCAATAGGTGATATGAGGATTCGAGATTTAGAAAGAATTTGTGTTGATGAACGATTGAAGGGTGGGTCGTATGATTGTAAGCAGTTGTATTTGGAGATGACTCAACAAGAAGAAGGTTGCGATTGAGCTGAACAAGTTGATTCAAAGGGAAAAACTCATTGTGGCAGGTGGTTGGCTTCTTATAATGCATCGCTCAATTACATGTCCTTACCTAGTAGGTATTGCATGATGGGCGTCACTCAGTACCAGCACTGGTAACCGCCGACCAACATTCTTGCTTCGACATCAGGGCCAATAGCATACTCCGATTATTGTTGCATGCATCCGTGCCGCTCCCAACTCTTTTCATTAGGGCCAACATGCCTGAAATTAGAAATGTGGAAAACGGCCCGGTTCTGGCCGCCTACAGCGCCTACCAGTGACCACCCTTAAGCGCTGAATCTCAAGTGTGCCGAGGCACAAGCCTTGAAATCTGCTCAAATTAGCCTGCTCCGGCGATTTCTCTATTCTTAGGCATGTTGAGAACCAACACAAGATGTGTTCAGATCATCACGGTTCTCGGCGCCTAATGACTGAAACGTACCCATGTTGTCAGAGAGATGATTGGTTACTCGCAACCAACAACTGCGTACTGTAAGTTGGAGCTCAGCCCAGCTTACCTTGCAGCCTGGCGAACGGCGTTTATCATGACGGCATGGCCTGATTACAGGATCTCGGCCGGCTGACAACCAGCTCGATTGCGCGAGAACTGAGTGTGAGTACAAACCTAGAGGGGAGCCGGTACGGACAGACAGCGCGTAAGCAGTTACTTCATAGATAACATGGGTGGAAGGGAGCGAAGATGCGAGAAGGTATGTCAAAGTATATTTGGCTCGCCGCTTTTTTCGGTTCGCCGTCTTGCGACCTGTAGCTATGACGCGATCTGCTGTGGGCGCTTTCACTATGTGAGATGGCAAACTTGAAACTGGTAGATTACGAAGTAACGGGATCTGACTCACGGCGCTTAGGCACACACGCTTACTGGTGCCTGTCACGGGGTCTACGCTGAGCTAAGCATAGTTCCACTGCATACTCCCGATTCAACATCTTTGTCATTTTCTGGCCTTCACTCACCCTTTTCCATTATTTTGCGCGTCTATGGCATCAAAACTCTCTATTTCGCGCACGAGGTCTTCCTTCCGTTGGAAATGGGTGCGACACTATCCCCCCAGCAAGTTGCCGATAGTCTGTCTGTGGACAGGCTGATTGAGTTATCACGGGACATACCTCCTTGCGACTCTCGAGGATACTCAATCAGCGGCTTCGTATATCCTCCTGAGAAACCCCTCATATTCATTAAATTCGGGGGCAATAGAGACAAGGGCAGAGACGCAGAAGCACGTACTCAAATATGGGCGTATGAAACCTTGCAGAAAATACCTCCGAGTGACCGCGCGGGCATCAACATCCCCAAAGTGTACCGTTCTGTTGACTTGACAAGCTGGACACTTATTCTCATGGAGTATGTTCCTGGGAAGACCCTTCGGACTCTGATGGACGAGAACTGGGAGGCTGTCAGGACTGAGGAATATGTCTATCTCGGGAAAATCGAGCGCGCCCTGTAGCTCTTTCTATCCTTTCAAGTTCCTCAAGATGCGTCTCCAGGGCCATACGGAGGTGGTCTCATTCGACATCCGCTTTTCAAAGATTATCAGTCCACAATTGAGTACCAAACAGTGGATCTGTTGGAAAAACACATGAACAAGGTATGCGAGAGTCAACGCAGCCCACCTTGTCGTTGCCGAGTCGAAACTAAACACTCGATAGATTGCGACTTGGTTCAGCAAAGAAGCACCCACATTGAACTTCGAAAGGGAGTTGCACTTTGTCCTCTCAGACCTCTACGAGGGGAATTTCATGTTCACCGATGAAGGAGATCTCTACTTCATCGACTTTGAGCAAGCCAACTTCCTGCCTCTCAGCTTCATGACTTACGCCATGATCCAGCGGCACTACCCTTGCTCACTGAAAGAAAATCTCAAACTGCCGGAAGAGAACCTTGAAGTCATGAGAACCGTCTGCACTTTACTGGTCATGAGCACTCCAACACTTGGTGCGGCTTTTCTTGACCCATTGCATCATTGTGCTACTCGCAGTGAACTGACTTGAAGCCATAGGTCTCCCAATCGATGCGCCAAATCCACGGAAAAACCGTTGACCTAGGTCTACTACTGAGCAGGACTGCGAAATGGACTTGGCAAAGATTGCGGAAGGAGCTCTAGAAAATAGGTCCTAATCAGAACCTGGTACTTGATATTTCCGGCCCGTTCTAAGAGTCCTCTCGTAATTACGAAGCGAACGAATACCGGACACTAATCAATGTTGTCGTCTTTCAAGTGCTCAACCAATGGTAGACTTCTTTCTAGCCTCAAGAAACACATGCTACCTCCAGGCCAAACCAGCGATTCTGAGTAGCTTAGAGTGACTATTATAATTGCCTTAGATTTATGTCCTGATTCCCTAATTCCCTAATGCCTTGATTTAAATCCTCCACCTTAATTAAAAGCTAGTATCCGGATCAAGAATCTTGAAAAGGGCAATTTGAATATCTCAAGAGCAATCAGCGTCGCCTCCCGTCGCCCACCGTCCCGCCCCGCACTCCAGGCTTGCCCTCGCCCTCGGCAGCGTCAACATCGTCGGCATTATCGCTCATGTCTCTTGGCCAATTCCCCTCGATGACGCCGCTTAAGGAACGGCCGCGACACGTGGCGACGCTGACCTCGACGCCGACGTCGCTTCTCCATCGCATCATCGGAGTGTCTTCGTCCGTCGTCTCGCGGAGGCTCTCGCCCCTGAAGCAGCCAAGCCCTCAGACAACACTGGGCCACGCCAAATACCCCTGATCAAGTAGACACTGCCTTATGGAGGACTTCCATGCGACACGGCCTCCAACTGCCTCGATTTCACTGATGCTTCCGAGGCTTATAAGGCAGCTGGGCCGCACCATACTTTTCGATACGCTTCACTCGAGAATCAGGAAAGATTCCTCGATACAACGGAAGAGACGAGACTGTAACGATTCGTTTCGATTTCTTGTCATGGTAATCCGTCGGCTTGTAGTTGCAGCCAATTAGGTCGTGGAAGTTCAAGGAACTATGGGGCCTTTCAAAGGAAATCTTTGGAACTGTTACGTGATCGGCAGTCCACCCAACAAAGCCCATGGCGTGGAGCCGAATCATCCACTGGCTGCTGTAGATCGTTTTAGCGCTAATCCGATGGGCTAGAGTTTCAGGTACTTACACGATATCCCGGCATCCATCTACACTTCTAGAGCTCACTACAACAAAGCGGAAGTGCGTCAAATCGGATCGGTGTTCGGGCGGGGTTGCTGGATGAGCCCCTTGGAGGATAGAGATGAATTCGCCAACCCGGAGGTTGTTCAACAAAGGAAATCGGAAACCAGCGCCCGCCGCATACGAGTGGTTGTCATATTCTGTGAGCCTGAGCAGAAACTCTCCCGTGTTTTCCGCGCCGCCAAAGTATTCCATGGAAACTAAGCATCCCAAGAGACATTTTTCTACGCCATATCTGTTTATGGCGTCAACGTGGGTGTGCGTGAGGAGGCGGAAAAGAACATGCGGTTTTTTCCCACCCTGTTGAAGAAACTCAACGTGAACTTCCTTAACCCAGACCTCGAGAAATTGATGCAGAGAAGGATGATAAGCCCGATTCTGGATGTCTTCTAGAACGAAGCTGAATGCCGATGGATCCGAAAACGACATTGCGACGACATCAGAATCCCAGGTTTATAAATGATTTGTTGGAAATGAATGGTAGGATAGTAGGCGCAAACGGCCGTGTTCGCGAAGCTTGAAGATATTTTGGGAGAGAACCGCGTCGGAATTGATATGAACAATCTCATGGAAATAGAAAGCTTATTGTGGCAAGTGTTTGACTTCTTATAATGCTCGCAAAGTCCCAGCCGATCCGTCCGTTTGCTGAACTGCCAACTAGACTCCTTCACCCTTCTTGCACCGACGAGATGGACAGAACACGCCTTTGTCCCGAAGCAAATGGCCTTGTTCCTTCTTCAGTAACTGCACGTAGGCTACTGCTGTTCTCGGGCCAATTGAACAAGGAGTCTTCTGAAATGGGGATGTCGTTCTTTCAATTAGGTCTTGCAATATGACTGCCCGATCTTCTTCAGCCTCGATATGTAAGTCGGTAACGGGGGTTTGTAGCTGTACAAGTCTACAGTGGTTGATCTTTCACAAAGCCTGATCTCTCAGTCCAGTTTGAAAGTGAATCATCAACCCTCACCTCGTTCGATGATCAGCGCGTAAGTTCTCATGCATCAGCGCAGTCTGCTTTTGACCGAGACTAGAATATCTGACAGCTCAGAAGGTCCATCATACACGTGGCTAGGTAGGTTCTCGAAGGCGAATAAATCGTCTAGGACTGCGACCATGTGGCCAAGATCTGCTCGCGCGCAGCTAGTCTTCTCTCGCAGCTCACTGTTTTCGGATTCCTCCAAGGTGTTCCGATCCCTGAGTCTCTTGAGGCTTCGCCGCAGTTGTGTTCAGTCAGATGCGTCTTGTGACTGTTGGGTTGTCGTCGTGGGGGGGCGTAAACTGGAAAAATCATAATCTGTGGACGGTCGGAGATAGAGGTTGCTGAAGCATTAAATACACTTTCGAATATTGCGTCGATCTGCGGACATTGAGGATTTAGAGATCTTCGGTAACCAGGTAATTGAAGGAGAGGCACATTAAAGGTATGCGATGATGGTGAAGATAAGGAGAAAACCCCGGGTTCATTGCTGAAGGAGTGCCCGAAGAGCCTTGATCTAAAGACTCGGATCTCACATGTTAGCTTCCGAGAAAAAGTATCGCAGACAAGATTCAATGCATTGCTTTTTTTGTCAATCACTTACCCGGTTGGAGTCAAAACTTGTAGGCTGGGGTGCTGTGCCACTCCTAGTTGAAATGACGCATTCGAGATATTTATCGCTGAAACTATGAATGAATCGAAGTGGATGTAATCTGCACACAAATCAGCTAAACTTTCGAAGGATGTGACATACTGTCAACTCACCTGGCCAATACTCAGATTTCAGTGACCCCAAGTCACGGTACTGCATTCCTGGAATAAGTAGTTGAAACAGAGTCCACCAGGTTTCCTCCTCGGAACCAGAGCAAGAAATCCTCTCAGGCTCAGCCTCGTGTTCAGCACTCATGAATCGCTCTGTGACAGGCATCTCTCTCGGTTTGCAGAAATCCTGCTGCTTTCCATGACTGGCGAGTTTGTGTTTCGATTCGAAAGAGACTCAGCAGCGATCGCAGTGATACGAAAGCATATGCCTGCGATTCAAGTGCAGTCTGTCCACACATGTTAGTGGCGGGGTGACACAAGTCACAGTACTTTGTGAGAACTTCAACCGATAAATTCCAGCGCATCCCTCCTCGGGATTGCGCGGCCCTTGTCTGAAACAGCACTGTGAGTGCTCAAGGGCTTGGCAAGGACAAGAAAATCGTAGCAGCTGCTTCTTTTTGCTTGAAGCTGGGCGCTTTTGGCTGCAAGGGTCGTTGTCGTTGCTCCCACGTCCCGAGCCTTGGCCCTCCCTTTAACCGTTGGGCGAGTTGGCATTGCTTCTTCCTGATTGTGACGAAAAATTATCCGACAGGCGGCAAGATTGGTTCCGGCTTCTTGGCTGACCTCCTATGGTGTCATCTCCATCAATCACACTCTCTGTGCCCTCAAAATCTTCCCCTGAGCCATCAGTGACTTCGTCGTATGACCCGCGTCGGGAAGAATCTTGGCACATGGAGAGGATTTCAATCCGAACCCTTGCCAGGCCGATCTGCCGCGCCAAGTCCACTGATGAAGGCGCCGTATTGCAGTGACTCGGTGGTTCAGATACCGAAGAGTGACTTTCCGTGAGATGGTTTGAAGCGGCGAAACTTTCATGGGCTCTGCTCACGCTCTGAGGGGGGCTTTGAAGATGTCGAGACCTGCTCATTTTCGGCAAGCGATGTTGGGAACAGCTTAAGAGAGTCTAGAGAGTTGCTGTCTTCGCCTTCCAACGCCACATCCACCACTTGGGCGAGTGGCTCCCCCATTCTTGTGTCGTCAGACACTTGATCTGAAGTCAAAACATGCTCCCGTCTGTGGCAGAATTCGAGGTCTTTCGGCTGAACATTGTCGTTTTGTTGATTCAAGGGACCGGGCCGGTCATCTCGGTGATTGTTGTCGTCCTGGTGATCGATAATTTTAGGGTCTTGCTATTCGCACAACATCAGATTGCTAGTCACACAACCCACGTGACCTTTCCCCATCTTTCCACCTCGCGTTTCTTAATCTTCCCGCCTTTGCACTTAAATTACTATAAGCAGCAGAGAATATAATCTATAATATATATATAATAACTCGGCTACACTAATTAGTATTTAACTTTTTATAAAGATATTATTACTGTTTTTTTTCTGGTTTTTCTAGTCTGTATATAGTTTATAATTCTATATATTCTATCTTAACTTTCTATATATTTAGCTATAATCTTATATAGTATTATAACTTTATATAATTATAATCTTACTTCTTATATCTTATATAATATCTTATATATTACTATATCTTAAGTTATCTGCTTTTTCTGTTCTATTTTTAGCTTTTTAGAGTATTATTATATATTTATTATAACTTACTATAGAGTTTTTTCTTTATTATTCTTTTTGTTTTTAACTATAAGATAATTAATCTAAAATAATAATAAATCTTATATTTAGCTATAATAAATTATAACTTTATAACCTAACTAGCCTAACTATATAACCTAACTTACTTAACTATATAACTTAACTTACCTGCTTATATAACTTAACTTACCTAACTATATATAACCTAACTTACCTAATAGTATAATAAACACTAAGTCTTAATAATAGTATACTATAAGCTATTACTCTATTCTAGTATTTAGGTTTATTATAAACTATACTAAGTGTTTATATAAGACTTATATATAGTATAAGTTATATTTTACTTAGTAAGCTCTTAATCTAAATATATTAAGTAAAGCTTTATAGTTATATATAGTAGTTATAAGTATACTAGTCTGTTTTATAATAGCCTTTTAGCCTCTTATATTTGCTAAAATACTCTCTGTTTTACTTATATATTTATAATTATATTTATATATATATTATATTAACTTCTCTCTTAGTTTATATAGTATATTAAGATTAGTCCTTTATAAGCTAAACTATAATTAGTTAGTTTTATAACTAATAAGTATATAGCTTATAATACTTTATATTAAGTTATAAAAAGTATTAATAAGAGAGTACTATTCTCTTATAATATATATTATCTTAATAGTAATATTAAGCTTTATTAATATAAAAAACTACTAGACTTCTTATAAGTTTTATTACTTAGTATAAACTCTTAATATAAATAGTTTTATTAGTATATTTAGATATATAATAGTACTTTTACCTTTATATTTATAAACTACTTTATAACTAACTATAGTACTAGTTAGAAGAGTCTAACCTGTTTTTAGATCTATAGTGCTTTTTACTATTATATAAGACTATTACTATATAAGCTTAGTATAGCCTCTTATTATAGCTAGTTATATATCTTTAATTAATAGACTACTAATAGCTTTTAAATAGAGAATAACTCTAGTTAGCTAGATCTAAATATCTTCTTATAAGTTTCCTCTTATATTAATAAATATAACCTATATTAAAAGCTATATATAACTACTATTAAGTATATTTATACTTCTTAATTAACTAAGTTCTAAATTAAACTAAACCCTAAGGTTAAACTAGTTATATATAACTATATAGACTTATATTAAGAGAATCTTCTTATATCTAATAAAGTTACTAGTATTATTCTAAAGGCTAGTAAGAGTTATTAGTATAATATTATTCTTATAAAGTATTATATAAATAGATCTAGGTTCTAGTACTATTATATCTATTTAAAACACCTTATATACCTTCTTTTAGTATATCTTATAATACTACTCTCTAGTAAGGTTAGTTATAATCTTTAAATACCTATTTATAATACTTAGTAAGCTAGTTAAGCTTAAAATTAACTTACTTTATAATAGTAGTCTTAGTTTTAGCTCTATCTTAGATACTATATATAACTTATTTCTTTTAGCTATAGTTATCTTTTTTAATAGCTATATATTAATTTATAAGTATTATATAAATAAGAATACCTTTCTTAGACTATATAAAACTAAATAACTATTTAAGCTAATTTATATTAAGGCTTAAGTAATATAATATATAGTGGTAATATCTTATAAAATTAAGATTAGAGGATTATTCTACCTAGTACTTATATTAAAAGTTCTTAATTTATAGCCTGATATTATTAGGACTTTATAGCTATTATATACTATTTTAGAAAGCTAACTTTATTTCTTATAATAACTATAAACCCTAAGTGGGTAAAGATTATAGCTAAGCTTCTACTAGAGTAAAATACTATAAATTATCTTAATCTTATTATAAGAGTGTTTAAGCTTAAATAGTAAGCTTTACTTTATTTTATTTAAAAAGATAACTACTTTAGTCACTTTATAAGTTATATATAGACTATTAAGTATTAGAAATAAGAACTTTCTTATATATATTTACTAATCTTTCTTTATACTAATAATTATATATACTTTCTTATACCTAACTTTATTAATACTATTATTTATATAAAGTTACTTACTACTAAGATAGACCTAAATAGCTCTTTATAAAGTATTATATAACAGTTAATAGTTTATAGTTTATATAGAAAGAACTTTCTAAATACTCTTTATATATAGCCTATTATCTTAAACTCTTTTAAAAGGTAGTATTTAAAGTGCTTTCTAAAGCTATACTAAAAAGAGACTACTATTAAGAATAATAAATATCTTATTTACTATTATTAGAATAACTTTTTATAGTTATTTATAAAGGTTATTAAGAGAAGGACTATTTACTTTAATAATTACTAGGTTATTTTATATAACTCTATCTTAAGTAAAATATTTAGTTATTATATTAATATAAAGGTATATATATCTATTTAGTCTATAAAGTATATTTATAAATATATTTATAAAAGTATAAACTATATAACTCTTTATATTTAGTAATAAGCTCTTATATAACATATAGTTAATAATAGTTATATATTTATAAATAAGGTTAATTTATACTTATAGAGTTAATATATTAGACTTATAAAGGTATATTAGTAGCTTTTTAAGTTTTATACTAATAAATAGTTTTCTTTTATTATTACTTTAGCAGTTTATTTACCTAATTAACAGTAGGTTTACTTCTATAAGAATATAGCTTTTAGTGCTATAATTAGTAACTTATAGTAGTATACTAAGCTTATTATATTCTTTAAGTTAATAGCTTCTTACTTTACTTTTTATACTATACTATATTAGAATATAACTTAGGTTAGTATATAAAAAGCCTCTTAATAGGTTTAGGCTGTTTACTTTTAGGGCTTTATAATTAGAAAAATATACTTTATTAATCCTTTAGAGGGGGAGTATTATTACTTATAGCTTCTTCTTACTATTATTAAGAGACTTATATCTTTTAAACACTTTTATATAGTTAATAGTATCTTATTTCTAACTTTTAAAAAAGCTTACTATACTTTTAACCTTCTTAAAGATAATAACTATTAGGTTAAATACTTTAAGAAGGTCTGTCTCTAAAATACAGGTTTCTAGTTATAAATCTTATTTGTCTTTATATTAATATATAGTAATATTACTAACCTTTTAAGTTTATAGTTATAGTTTTATATATATATCTATAATAACCTTTTTTATTATATATAATTATATACTAATATCTCTAATAATCTCTCTAATTCTTATTTTAATTATAGCTTATTCCTCTTAAATAATAGT
This sequence comes from Corinectria fuckeliana, assembly GCA_019137255.1. NCBI lineage: Eukaryota > Fungi > Ascomycota > Sordariomycetes > Hypocreales > Nectriaceae > Corinectria > Corinectria fuckeliana. The sequence goes on along the minus strand of WPDH01000055.1, from coordinate 109,084 downwards.
CTTCTTTTAGCTGCTAGTAAGACTATTATAAACTTTAACCTTTTAACATTCTAGTATTAATAGGACTTTACTAATAGTAACTATTTATTATAAGAGTAGTATAATTTTAACTAGAGACTTAAGTATAATTATTTAGAAGATCTTATTAGTTATATAAACACAAATTAGCTTACTATATTCTAATATATTATATTAACTATTAAGTCTAATTATACTTATACTTACTTCTTCTTATAAGGTCCTAAAAGTATAAATAAAACCTTTATCTATTAGGCTTTAAGTTATTATTATTAAAGCTAAAGTAAGATTATACTATATATTATATCTTCTAATATTACTATTATCCTTCTTCCTAATAGTTATATTATACACTCTTAATTTAGTATACCTCTTAACTTATATAAGAGCTTTATATCTAGTATTAAAAAGAACTTATAGGCTATAAACCTTTTATAATATACCTATTTAATTATATAAGATAAGATTTTAATATAATATAAGTATTATTTTAAGGTTATATATTATTTAATATAAGATGTACTTAATAATAATATTAGTCTTTTTAGTAGCTATCTAGTCTTATTTAGTAGTAACTTTACTTAGATTTTACTTATAGTCTCCTAAGAGAATTATATATAAATAGTAAATACTTATATATAGTTATTTTTAACTATATAGCTCTTTCTAATAATCCTCTCTTTATATTAAAATATAAGAGTTATATTTAACACTCTTATAAGTATTATATTTACCTAGTAGCTTTAAAATCTATTATATAACCCTACTTTATATAAGTTAACTTAGCTGCCCTCTTATATTTTATAAACTAAAAACCTTAGAGAGCTATATAACTTTATATATTCTTTATATATATATATATAGTCTTACTTAGATTTTAATATATACTAGTACTAGTTTATTTTTACCTCTTATAACTTAATAGTTAATAAGCTAAATAATATACTACTAAATATAATTTCTAAGAATATAAAAAAGTATCTTTTAACTAACTTTACTATTATACTAAAGTTAGAAGATTTTATATAACCTCTTAAAGAGTTATTATATTTATTTAACTACTTAAGTCTTTTATTCTTATAGCTTTATCTTTAAGTTAGTATACTAATAATACTCTTATAAAACCTTTTTTCTTAAGAGAGCCTTTATAATAAGACTTATATAACTATTATATAAATAAGTTATACCTTCTTATAATACTAACTTTTTAAAAATAACTTTTATAGTTAACTAAGGTTTATACCTTATATTAAGCTAATCTTAAAAGATATTAGGTTATCTTATAAATTATTATATATTTAGCTTTTTATATAGCTTTATTTTATAATAACTATTAATAAGTTTTTAACCTTTTATAAACATTTAATAGTTACTTTTACTATACTTTAGTTACACTCTTAAAATCTATTCTAACCTAACTAACTTTCTTTATAAACCTTTTTTACTCTCTTTTTGCTTTTATATTATTACTATATTATATATAATATATAAGCTAAGCAAAATAAAAGATATTAAGATTGTAAACTATCTCTCTTCTCCTCTTAAGAAAAATTTTTTACTATAAAACCTACTCTTACTATAAGCTAAGCCTAGTATAAAAATAACTTATAATTAATTTAAAGATCTTATTATTAAAAATAAATATAAACTTAAAGTAATTATCTTAAGAGCTGCTTTTCTCTTAGTTTAGAGAATAATAGTAACCTTAGCTAATACTACTATAAGCTATACTTAACATATAAGTAGTAAGATTCTAATCTTACTATCTCTTATAAAAATAATTATAACTACTATTAAAAAAGTAGTATTAGCTACTCTTTAGAAAACACCTATTAAGATCTTAACCTAAGCTTAAGTTACTTATAATAAGAGAATACTTTTATTTTTAATAGTACTAATATTAAAAGTAATCCTCTCTTATCTTAGCAGAAAGATTATTATTAAGTCACTTAGTATAGCTCCTAATATTATATCTTATATACTATTAGATATTATAATAATTATTAACTATACCCTCCTAAGAGGTCACCTTTTACTTATAGTAGCTTTATACTACACACTTGTGAATATTAATAGTTACCCCTACTATGCCTTAGTTATTTACCTAAAATTAATTCTAACCTGATTAATATTATCTATAGACCTCTTTTACCCTATTTCCGCTCCCGTATTATCACTATAACGCGTGTGATATGCATACTAAGCGAAATAGAGGGAATTAAGGTTATATACCACCCTCTTCCTCTCCGCGAGGAAAATTTTTCATAGTGAAACCTATACTTACTATAGACTAAGCCTAGTATAAGAATAACTAGCGATTAATTTGAAGACCTTATTATTAAGACTAAACTTAAACTTAAAGTAATTATCCTAGAAGCTGCTTTTCTCTTAGTTTAGGGATTAGTAGCAGTCCTGGCTAATACTACTACAAGCTGTGCTTAACGTATAAGCGATAAGATCCTAATCTTACTAACCTTTATAGAAATAATTATAATTACTGTTAAAAAAGTAGTATTAACTGCCCTTTAGGAAACACCTGCTAAGACCCTAACCTGGGCCTAAATTGCTTATAATAAGAGGACGTTTTAGTCCCCTATAGCGCCTCTATCTAAGGTAATCCCCTCTCGCCTTAGCAGGGAGATTATTATTAGGTTGCTAAGTATAGCTCCTAATATTACGTCTTATATACTATTAGATACTATAATAGCTATTAACTATGCCCTCCTGAGGGGCTATCTCTTGCCTGTAGTAGCCTTATATCGCCTCCCTAGTGGGGATATTATAATCCTTTTTCGTAGACTTATTATAGATCTCCTAAAAGATAATACTTAGATTCTTACTGTTTTTAGTATAGGTGCGTATTAGGTCCTAAGGCAGTTTATAGTGGTTACTAAAGGGGTCTTAACTAGCTATACAGGAGGCTCACTTAAGGACTTAGCAGTAGATATCTAATAAGTAAATAGCATTAAGGTATATACTATAAAACTATTATAGAGCTGCTACACAGCTAGACCTTATTAGTTACTAGTTATATTATTAACTAAACTAATAGATATAAATAAACTCTGTGACTAAGGTATGATTATAGCTATATAGGTATATCAAACTAAGCCCTATTTAGGGGAGATTTAACCTAGGTAGTACTTTAAGTGCTTCTGCTTTAGATATATTATATGATACTATTAGGAACAGGCTAGGTATAGCTACTACAGGGGAGCCTACTATATAAGAGATATAGTTTACTCTGCCTCTACTAGTAATATCCTCTTAGTGTATTATAACTATAATAGGCTGCACTTAGTGTGAGCTTATATATGCTGTGTAGTATAGAAGGAGTGGGAGTAAGTAAGAAATGCTTATATAGAGAGACTTATATAGTTTAGTGTTTTAAACGAGTAGTATAGCTATATAGTATACCCACTATAGAGTATAGTAGTACTAATACTAATACTAACTATAGTACTAAATAACCTAGCCTGAAGGGGGCCTAGGCAGCCTCTAAAGCGGCCTCAGGCTAGACTAGATCTAGGTCTAGTCCTAGTAGTATTTAGGCCTATTAACTAATTTAGAGAGTAAATACTCTTAAAAGTAAGAGAAGGAATGCTAATACTAGGTAGTAATAAGAATAACACCTAGGAGGATAAAGATTAGTAGTAAGAGCGACTTAGACTCGCCCTAAGATTAAATAAGTTCTAATATATAATTCGGGCTAAGCCCTATAAGGATTTGTTATTATAGGTATGTAACTAGCTTTTCTTATAAAGCAGACCTGCCTAAAACTTATACTGCTATATATATATACTATACCTAACTTGCTTCCCTCTTAGGTGAGAGTAGTAAGAGGTTTTTTATCTTATAGCTTACTATTAGGTTTTTCCTCTCTATTATAGATTAGTCTAAGCTACTTAAAAGAAGGTCTAAATAGCTCTAGAGTTAAAATAGTATATAAATAAATTAAATTAAATTAAATAGCTTTATACTACCTTCTTAGTAAGAATATTATAATTCTCTTTTATAAACTAATTATAAATCTCCTAAAGGATAATACTTAGATTCTTACTATTTTTAGTATAAGTATATATTAGGTCTTAAGACAGTTTATAGTAATTACTAAGAAAGTCTTAACTAGCTATATAAAAAGCTCACTTAAGAACCTTATAGTAAATATCTAATAAGTAAATAGTATTAAGATATATATTATAAAACTATTATAAAGCTGCTATATAGTTAAATCTTACTAGTCACTAGTTATATTATTAACTAAACTAATAGATATAAATAAACTTTATAACTAAGGTATAATTATAACTATAAAGGTTTATTAGACTAAGCCTTATTTAGGGGAGATTTAACCTAGGTAGTGTTTTAAGTGCTTTTACTTTAGATATATTATATAGTATTATTAGAAATAAGCTAAGTATAGCTGCTATAAGAGGGCTTACTATATAAGAGATATAATATATCTTACTTTTACTAGTAAGATCTTTTTAGTATATTATAACTATAATAGTATACACTTAGTATAGTCTTATATATACTATATAGTATAAAAAGAGTAAAAATAAATAAGAAATACTTATATAAAGAGACTTATATAGTTTAGTATTCTAAGTAAGTAGTATAAATATATAGTATACTTACTATAAGATATAGTAGTATTAATACTAACACTAACTATAGTACTAAACTACTCTGCCTAAAAGAGGCCTAAGTAGCTCTTAAAGTAGCCTTAAGCTAGACTAGACCTAAGTTTAAGTCTAACTCTTATAATATTTAGACTAATTAACTAATTAAGAGAGTAAATACTATTAAAAGTTAAAGAAGGTATACTAATACTAGTTAGTAATAAGAATAATACCTAGAAGGATAAGAATAAGTAGTATAAGTAACTTAAACTTAACCTAAGATTAATTAAATTCTAGTATATAATTTAGGCTAAGCCTTATAAGAACTTATTATTATAAGTATATAATTAGCTTTTCTTATAAAGTAGACCTGCTTATAACTTATATTACTATATATATATACTAAGCCTAATTTACTCCCCTCTTAGGTAAGAGTAATAAGAGGTTTTTTATCTTATAGCTTACTATTAGGGTTTTTCCCTCTTATTATAAATTAGTCTAAGTTACTTAGAAGAAGAACTAAATAGTTATAAGCTAAATTAGGTATAAATAAATAAATAAATATTAATAAGTCTTAAGACTAGTCCTTTTATTATATTAAGATTAACTTATAAAAGTCTATTTTTATATATAGGTAATTTTATATTATAATATCTTATATTATATAATTTTAACACTATAAAGTACTATTATAACTAAGAGTAAAAAGTTTTATATAGAATATAGTATACCTTAAGGTTTTATAATATCTTACCTAGCTTAATATTTACTTTAAATAATATATAAGCACTTAAGACTTTATATTACTATCTTATAGTACTTTATATATATATCTATTAGCTATAAAAGCATAAAGTATCTCTTATTTATAATTACTTTAAATATAATACTATATTATACCTAAACTATTTTATAATATTAATACTATAACTAAAAACCTATTTTATAATATTATTACTATAACTAAAAACCTATTTTATAATATTATTACTATAACTAAAAAGTATAATAAGAAGATAAGTATCTCTATTAGATATTATAAATAATAAAATAAGTATTATAAAGAAAAATAAAATAGTATATAAGGTTTATTAATATTAATAAATTATAAAAAGTCTATATATATATATATTAGTACTATATAGCTTTAGATTAGCTTTATATATACTTATTATTCTTACTTAGTATTAACTTATCTTTTTACTACTTTTTAGTCTTATTTTATATAAACTAAATAATAGCTTACTTTATTTTAGCTGTTAATAATATATTAAGTAGTACTAGATTAACTATTAGACTAGTTATAGTAGTATATAATATTATTACTATATTTACTAATATTATTAGAGTTTACTTTAGTGCTACTTTTATCTTACTAAGTAGTATACTTAGCTGCTTTTTAGTAACTTTTAGGCCTTATTATACCTTTATAGTATACTTAAATAAGGTGATAAAAGGTATATATATAGTTATATTATATATAACTTATCTTTTAGTTATTTATAGTCTCTTTTATAAGATAGCTTTTACTTTACTTATATCTAATATATTATTAGATAACTTATTACTAGGCTTATTTATATTTATATATTATTACTTTCTTAGTATAGTATCTTTTAAGATAGTCTTTTTTAGTATAATCTTAGCTAAGAAAGTAAAAGTTAGTATACTATTATAATATTACTATAAACTACTTATCTTTATTTATATAAAAAGAATAGTTTATTATAGTAAAGTTATAAATATAGTTTTTATATAACTTATTCTACTTATAAGTAAGAATATAATAAGTCTTAAAAAGTAGTATTATATAGAGAGAATTATATATACTATACTTATAGCTTAGCTATCTTAGCTTACTATATATTTATATAATATAAGTAGTAAGATTCTATTAACACTTAAGGTTTATTAACTAGAATATAATACTAAGTAAGTCTTAAGTATTAAGAAAATATCTAATTTATATTATATATATTAGTATTTTACTACTTAGTATTATATATTTATATATACTTATCTTATAGTAATTAAAAATATTATAATAAGTTATAAACTATTTCTTCTTTATATATATAATAATATAAAGTATAAAATTCTATAAGTTATTATATAGTATTATACTTAATTTTATAACCTATTTAACTATTAGTATCTAAAATTATATCTTACTATTAGATATTAGTAGCTTAATAAAGTTTTTATTAATAATTAATTTTATCTTTTTATTATAAATATTTATAATATTATTATAGTTAATCTTAAGGTTATAACTATTATCTTTTAGATTATTATATTTAATTATATTAGTTAGAGCTTTTACTTATATTACTACTAACTTAGCTAAAGCTTTTATTTATACTACTAATTTAGCTAGACTTTTTACTTATTCTTATATTATATTAGTTAATATCTTTTTTTATCTTACTATATTATATTATACTAACTTATTTATCTTTAGATAGTACTATTAGTAAGTAGTAAGTTATATAATATAAGCTTATATTAGGATTTTTTAACTTAGCTTTAAAGTACTTTTTTTTATAACTATTAGTATATATTTTTATTATATTATATATTATTATAAACTTACTTAGAACTAAAAGATATTATAATATTATAAGCTAAGCTTAGCTTAAAAAGTTTAATTAATTTTATTAATCTTATACTAAAATATATATATTAGTATATATTATTAAGGCTAAGTTATATTATATATACTTTTAATTTTATAAGATAAGTCTTCTTAGTAGTATTAGATAGTTTTATAATATTTTTAATAGTAGTTATATACTTCTTAAATTATACTAATTAATTATAATCTGCTTTTATACTATTAGTAATTACTATTATTATAAAACTTTCCTAGTTAGTCTTAATAATTTATATATTATTATCTACTATTTTAGTTATATTACTTTTAACTATTATACCCTCTTTTAGGTTAGGTAATATCTTTAGGTTCTAATATAAGTTAGTATATATTTATATAACCTTATATAAACTTATACTCTATTAGGTATAGTAATATAAAAAAAGGGTAGATTTAAGGTGAGATTATATATATAAGTATAACTATATAATATATTAAAAGTAATATTATTATATTTATAATTAGTAGCTAAAGCTAATAAATATATTACTAGTATAGTATTTATATTATATAATATAGTATTAGAAGGGGGGGGTAACTTACTATTATAAATAATATAATATAAGAGGAAGAAAAAAAAAGAGAAAAAAAAGTAGGTGATTTTACAATTTAGTAATATGCAAATTTCCTAGCTATATGCAGCTTCCTATTAGCTATATCGATTTGTAAAAGTGGGGCTACTATAAACTCCTTAAAGTCCGCATCGCGGGCCGTTCCAAGCTCGTAAATGCATCACGCATAACACATAGGCCTACACAGCGCCGTAAGAGCCCCAAAAACGCATCTCCGTCAATTGAGGCAATACGACATTTGCCCCGGCCCGACTATTGCTCCGGCTCTGCAGCGGCTGCCGATGCGCTATGGCCGCCGTCGCTAACGCGCTGCGACGGCTATAGCCAACGCGCTACGACTACTGTAACCACTGTAACCAGCGCGCTGCAGCCGCTGTGGCCACCAGGAAGGGATGACTTCCTGCCCGATAAAACGTGCCCGTCCCTACCCCGTTCTTCTGCCTATGGCGGGCCCTTGCTTGGCCTTCTGCTTGCTGTGTTAGTGAACCCCTCTGCTACACCGAAGCTTGGTCCTAGATATGAGCTCCAGAGTTCAGTACCCTTCCAAGGCATCTTTAATATCTGAGAGCTACCGCGTTGGACAAGTTCCTCTGACTCATAAGGCAGTGAAATGTCTGGTAGGCTCCCAGTACCCTAAGTAGTCATATCCAATAGCTGCTTATCATTAGAATAGATGCAATCATATAAGGTACTAAACCACAAATAGCTCTGCGCAATTGTCCACGCATCTTCACTTTGATATGAACCCGATTGGGCAGTTTATATTTTAGGATTCTTGTTGCCGTGTGTATCCGCCTTGTTGAGGATAAATCCTAGCTTGTATTGTCGCTTGTGTCTGGCTTCAACACTTGATCGTCTACTGTCGAACGCTCATAGGAGACCCCCACTCTCCAGCTGTGCGGTTTCTCATACGGCTCTGCGAAGCCCTCGTGTCTTTGGGAGCACGTGTATCATATATCGGGAAGTTGGTCTCGTCAATGATCTCTACGTAGTTCTGAGAAATATAATCCAGTACCACCACGCTTGCTCTCGGAGCGTTTGATATTATCCAGTCTCCTGGATTCAAAGAGCACGGGACTCACGCCCTTATTTGTGAACCATAGCCCATGTCAAAATGACATCTTCGCCTCGAAAAGTCGCATGCAAGATCACGCTCAAAGGGTCATTGTAAGTTTCCATCCCCGCACACATCTCAACGAACAACATATTGGCGACGTTTCTGGCTAGAAGATGTAACGGTTCAGTCTCAACCTAAATCGAGCTGTCTTCCATGATATGCGAGCCAAACGGTCATGTGCTCGTAGATCCGAATCCCGCAACCACGAGTTTTGACCCCGACGAGGACCAACAAAACCAGTCGCAGATGCTGATTGGGGTTTGGGCTCAGCTCTCCTCAGCCTCGAATTACGGAGACAGGGGTTTTCTTGATTAGCGGATACGCTATATTGATTAAGCCGTGGTTGCCTATGCTGTAGACAGCTAACTAAGTCGGGAAGAATATTCGCTTCGGGTCCCGTTTTGAGAGCACTGTAGTTTAACGACAGATCAGTTAGGCTTTCACAATTGACCATTCGCACTATCTTCACATTTCGATACGTATAAGAACCATAGCTGTTAAAGGACCCTAAGTGCCTACTCCCATCCTTGTAGATGAACAGTGAGAAGCTAGCGTGTGCTCCTCATCTACACACCCAGCCCATAATACCCTCTACGTGTAACTTTGGGCCCCAAGATCTAGCCATCAAATCTATCCGTTCCTAGATGAGGTCATCGCATCATCGCCGTGGCGACTTGGCGACTCGCGAGCAACATTGCCTCTCGCCCTGCGAGGCATAACAAGGATGACAGCGAGATTCCCAAGAATTGCGTCATCAACTAAACGTTTGCAATCAAGAGCCGGAGGCCAGTTTAATCTGTAAAGGCACGCCCCAGGGACCCAGAGGCCTGGTTCGCCTCCGTGCATCTCGGGGGACATACAGGCTGGACCTAGTAGTGGTGACATCATCGCCGAGGCGTCAGGCCCGGCGTCCGGCAGTTCTGACAGCTCGGCATATCATCGGAAGGATGGCGATTCACGGGCGATCGTCTGCAAACAGCACAGGACGTTTTACGGGAATTTCTGACCCGCGGCGGGAGGATCCTCAAGTGGAGCGAAAGCCTTTTTGTTCGTGCTGCGCAGATGTCGTCATTGACGTCGTTGGGTGATTGGGGGTGGTTTTTGCCCTGATTTGAGCCCATGTCGCGGGTGCTGTCAAACCCTGCAAGAACCCGCAAACCCACTAAACGCGGGGGGCCTAGCATTTCTGCGACAATGAAAGAGTAAAGGGATTGGGTCCCTTTTTATTTCCTCGTGTTTCCAGGTTACGAGGTCAAGGTCATTGATAAGGACGAAAGGAACTACCCTGCTAACCCAGCCGGCCTGGCAGAGGACGAAGACATCAAGCTCAGCTACGCTACTGCGAGGCGAGAAACCCTAGATCCAAGGCAAAAGGCCCCGTCGATGTGCATCCCCGGAGCATCAAGTCGACGAAGGAAGCGAGGAGACGGGGAAGTTCAATCCCTTCTGGCGGGCAGAAAGCCGGATACGGACGCTCAGGCCGGGCCGAGGCCGAAGCCGGGGAGGGGAAGGGGGGCGGCCGGCGGGGCGGGGCGGAGAGGCCACTGGGTCTGCGGGGTTGAGAGGAGAGGAGGCGGCCTGGGGAAGGGGGCTGGCTGCGTCTTTGTTCTGGTGGCTATTTGGAGCGCACTGTACAGAATTGGTCGAGTTGTGCCTACGGAGTACTTGGGCAAAAGTCCAGGGCAGTCCAGCTCCTTGGCGTGGCTTAACAAGACCCGGATCCAGAATCGATGGACAACCTAAACACTGCAGTACCAAGTACGCTCGCTGCACGACAGACAGCCGGAGCCGCACTCTAAGCTTTCGAACCTATGACTCGATGACTCTAGATCTAGATCCCATCGGTGGCGCTCGAAATCGTTTCTCCAACCTGAAAAATTTTTCTAGTGCACTTCGTAGTCCTAGTCCTTCGAAACCCCATCAAACAGGAATGAGTCAGTGTGTCGCTGCCTTCTAGGTAAGCCAACGGCAGAAGCTGAGGAGGACGTCGACGCTTCCGCGAGGCGTGCAAGACCCAACCGACGGCAGGTGGGGTTGGCTCGGTCGCCGTACAGGGTCGCCTTGCTTCTGCGCGAGGCCAGCCACCAATCTCTTTGAATCGATGCGCTGTCCCCAATGATAACCCAGCGATGCCATCGGTGTCTCGCCCTGAAGCTCAGCCCAACACAGTGTATCACAACTCGTCGACTGCAGGTGGAGGCTTCAGGTCGAGACACATTCTTTCTTAGCCATTTAATGGGACGCCGACGACTAGTTAGGGCTCGACGAAATCTAGCCTACATGGTACAGCACATCTGGCCGCTGAAAGGCTGCGCGGTCGAGTCCAGCCCAGACAGAGCCTCGCAGGGGTGTGTGCATTGTTGACGCAGGGGGGGGGCGTGTGGTCGATCGCCCGAAAGAGGCAGTTCAGGTGGCATGACAGCTTACCTAGTCCTCGGTCTGAACACCCCCAGGCAAAGTGAGATAAAGAAAAGGCAGATATGTACTTAGATAGGCCACGAGGCTTGGGCCTGCGGGGAAGCTGGCCAGCTGGCTTGACCTTTGACCACGGGCGCGTGGATGGATGCCCCCCTAGGGCTGCCGTTTTCCTCGGCCGAGCGAGGCTTGCGACTTGGCATCCAAGTGTACTATGTAAGCCAGAGAGTTTGTAGAAGCTGCCGGATCCAGGGGACAGCTTTCTTCTTGCTTGCCCCAGGTCCGTGGCGCATAGATAGTATACCTAGCTCTCCGTATACAGGTTCGCCGCCAGCTCGTAGATAGATGGCTACTAACGGATCCGGTTCCGTTCGTACGAAGTACTCCCGTCTCATATTCCATCATCAGCTCGGCGCATGTGATGACGCGGGGAAACCCTCCTGCGATGGTCCAGTCCCTGTCAGACCAACAGACGAATGCGACGTCCCAGGCTCTCATTGCGAGAGGCTGGCAGACTAAGTGCCTAGCTGGGCTGGGCTGGGGTTTTATTGCTAGATAGTTTGCTGCAGACCATCCCCCTCAGCTCAGGCAGTGTGGGCGTGTACGAAGCACATACAGGAACAACAGAACTGAGCCCTGCCCGCCTCTCTTCAGCCTCTCCCGCCCAGCATTCATTCCATTTCCAGTATACTCGCATCTACAGATGCAACCCGCGCAGGGCTTTCTTCCCCAGCCCGGCTCAACAGCTACGGGTCGTCAGCGGCGCCCGGTCGTGACGGCCATAGCCTTGTCAGCTTCCCCCATTCGAGGTTGTTCGTTCGTCATCAAGGTCAGCTTCACAGTAAAAGGGAAAAAGGCACTGCCCGTCCATCAGTGCGGCTGTCAAGCGGCTGCTGCCTTGGTGTTGTGCTACCCACCAGAAAACGAGGGGCGGGCGGGTGCCTTCTCCACACGAGCAAGGGCGATCTGTTTGGGTTGCATGGCAGGCCGAGCGAGCCCTACGGTGTTGTTCTAAGTATCTACCAGGTGTAAGGTGTATCTAACAGCGTAGCAGTGTACTTTGTAGGCATTTCGCTGCCTGGCTGCGTGTTGCCTTGTGCGTTGCCTTGTGCGTTGCCTTGTGCGTTGCCTTGCGCTGTCCATCCAGCTATCTAGTTGCCAGTATACACGAATAGTATACCCCGAGTCTCGCCCTTTCTGATGATCCTTTTTCAATTTTTTCGACCGAACAGGCAATCCAGAAGGGGTTGAGCTGCCAACTGTGCATGTCGTTGCTTTTCCCCACCGGAGCAGAGCCGATCAGTTCCTCCATCCAGCCCCATTTCCTTCACACGTTACGAATCGTGACAGCATCTCACCCATACCGAAGTGGGCAGCCCGAGCAAAGGAGAGCAACGAGGGTGAAGAGAAAGAGAAAGCAAAAAAAAAAAAATTTAAGAAGGAAAAAAAAACCTCAATCGTACCATCGACTTATCCTCCTCAAAGGACCCGAGCTTCTCCGAGCACCGCACGCGCCAGCCTCGTTGCCCGTCCCCATCCCCATCCCCTTTCCCATCAGCACACCGAGAAAGTGGTGTCTTGGCTCCACCACACCCCGCGAGTCGCCGGCGCTCCGTGCCATCCTATCGGCGCACCATCGAAAATCAGTTCAAGTTGGGGGAGGGGGGGTTGACTCGACGTCGGACCGGTGCGCGAGACTCGGCCGTCAGATGCTATGCGTGCGAACAAACAAAGCAGGATCGACGTGTTAGGGTGACCGCCAGAGCGGCGAAATCCCCGGTGCCCGTGTAGATGGATGGTATCTTGGCTCGATGACAGCTTTAGCTAGTCGTTCCGACTCAGCGTGTTCGTAGTCGTCCTGTCCAGTCAATTCAAGACACACTGACACAAAACGCACGCACGCACCGCACTAATAAATAGCCCGGCAGGTCTAAATCAAGCGCATCTCATCAAGATACGAATGGTACCGAGTAACAGTCAACAGTAGCGCACTGCACATCCCGAGGCCGGACCTGACGGGGATAGAAGAGCAGAGGAGAGACACCCACTCGTATCTCTCGCCCTCAATCCACCTCGAGTCGTCGGCCCTCCAACAAGGCCATTCCAACGACCATCCCGACCCAGCCCAACCCGAGTCGGTCCTCAACAAGCATCCTTCTCTTCTTCTTCTCTGTCGATGTTCCTCCTTCGTTGCGCTGGATCAAGTCCCTCATTCCATCATCGGTTCTAGAAGAGGCCGACAACCCACCGGCATGCAACGATCTCGGTCGGCACCCGTACCTGATTGATAGTTGGATATTGAGAATGCGAAAATGACAGTTTGGTGTCTCTCTTCCTTCGCCATTCGGAATCCCCGAAGAATGCTTACCGTTGCCTGTCCGGCGCGCTCCCCGCAAAAACTACCCGACCCAGCCCAGAGCGAGAACGCACCGCCACCACATGAGACGAGCCTGTGGGGCCGTCCCATTGCAATCTAGAAAAAGGGAAAGACGGACCCCCACTGGCCCGTCCACTGTACGCTCACTGTACGCCCACTGTACGCCCACTGTACATCGTCCTAGTGCCAGTTGCGCAAGAGTCCCATCTCAGCGCCCTCCTTCACAGTGCATTTATGAATCTTCAGGCCAGCACCGCCAAGCCTGTACCGCTGGGCCTCCTAATTGCAAAACAGCCGCACGCCCCCCCCCCTTGTCCCTCGGCCACCCCTATCGCACCGGCGGGCCTCCCTCCCCTGCCACCACCCTCTAAAAACGCCCCCTAAAAACAACCCCCCCCCCCGGAACCCGCCACCCAGGCTGCCTTGTCCCCGGGCGAAAGCTCAGAGCATTCATTCATATTCCTCGGTTCCGCCCCCATTTCGCATCCCATTTCAATCCCCGACTCTATTTTCAACATCACCTTTTCGTCTTTACCACTTTTCTCACGTCAAACTATTTCCCCGGGTCTGGACCTCATCTACTGTTGGGATTTCTTCGCTTTGCCTCTTACTTGTTGATTCTTGCTCGACGCAAACCACATCAGTCCCACCCCACACAATCCACACCACACTCCACAATTCAACAAAGGCCGGCCAGCTCCTTTGTTTATCTGGCTTTGTCCATCCGCCATCCCTTTCTCCTGGCAACAAAGAGCACAACAATCCTCCGCCTCATCCACCACACAACACCATCCAAAGCAGCGCAGGCCGCATTCGAGCGTTCATAAACTGCCAATTTCCTTTACTACTCTTCAAATCGTCTTCCAGCATTCCTGGACTAGCTGCATCACCGCCGTCACATCACATCATGTCTTCGTCGCAATCAAACTACTACCACGACGGCACCGTGGACACCAGCGCCTACACCTGGGTCCAGCCGACCGTCATCGAGGACGATGACCTAACCTTTGGGGGCAAGTCCCTGAGCGCCTGGTACGAGGAGGAGCGTCGCCGTCTGAGCAGCGGTAGCGGCAGCGACGACGGCGAGGAGCGTCGAGGTCGCGAGCGCGTCCGGACACATCACTCACGATCCGGCAAGTCCCATAAGAAATAATCGCGTCACGACAGTCCAGAGTGAGAATGGACCAGATCATCTTGGAGTATCTTAATCCGTCGCGGCAGCATTCAGAGGATAAAGTCTCCAGCTGTCGACTATGATATATGGAAACCCGGACATGATCATGCCTCTTTGCCATCTACAGCGTTAAATCCTCATCCCCATCATCACGGCAATATCGGCAACTCCATCTCAACATCTCCCCTCGGAAGGAATAGATTTCACACATTTTGCATTTTACGCACATCGATACAACGGGATTGCAACATCTGCACCGCCCCGCCACAACCATAACCGTCACCACCACACGATCAACCACCTTGTACACAACCTCCTCCGTCTCTCCATCTCCATCTCGTCCTCTTCTGTCGCTCAGCTCGAAACAACCTCACGAATCCCAGCAACCACGTCACATCGACACCAGCACTACAAGCGTATTTAGACTATTTCTTGGCTTCTCTCTCTACATCTCTGCGTCGCGTGCGCGCGCAGCGGAACATATCGGTCACACATTCATCGGGCGTTGCTTTTTAATCCTTGCATTTGGGATACCCAATGTGGTTGATCTATCTGTCTTTTGGCTTCGGCTTTGACTTCCAGGCCCGGGTGCCTGCGATAGCATGAAGAGGAGGAAGCGGGATCGGATCGGGTTGGACGGGATCGGATACGGGGGTTTTTCTGGAGCGCAATCAGGTAGCTCACAAACTGAATGGCAGGAATACCATAAATTACTCTTTACTCGGCCCGTTTTGTTCGCTATCGTCGCTCGTGATGTGCTAGTGTCAACCCGACTGCATAGAGGCGCCAAACCGCGTCTCTTGAACCCGGCATTGCGCAATCATGAGAAAAGGCGGTATCGACGAAGCGTCAACAAAGCGTCAACAACGACCCCAAAGCGACGATGACCGTTGCCGCTATTGGGAATAAGCTTGTTGTCTAACGCCGCAAGACAAACCAAAAACACCCGAAGAGCACTACACTCCTCTTCACCGCATCACGCCGCCGGTGCGGATGATCCACCCAAGATGAGGTCATCATCCTCGCGCCCCCACGACTGGTTGAAGTGGCAGCGCAAAAGTGAGGCCCAGAAATGATTGCTACGCAGCACAGTACGGTATATCTAGCCAGTACAGTCATGAACTCGCGCAAGTTTCGCCTCGTGGCCGGATCGAAGCAGAACCCGAAATACTCACACCCCTCCCCTCCCCACAGTAAATGCAGAACCTTTTTTCGCTGCGACTTGATTTCCCGTCTTATGCGTACCGCGGATAAGCTTAGCGGTAGTCTTGCTCGATGTTATGGATGCCGTCGATGACGTAGCCGCAGCCCGGGTCTTGCCTGGTCCCTTGCATTTTAAAAACCCTGTCCCAATTCGCAGGGCGTTTTAAATGGATTCTGCTTCACCCTTTTTTCATCCTTTTTTTTTTCGTTTCTTGTTTCGCGCGAGATGTTGGAGAACATCGATCATGGAAAACATCGATCTTCGAAAATAACGATGATGCGTCTGCTAAGATCGTAAGACGGAAAACCAGGAATCTTGCCGCAACGCTGTTTTTTTTAAACAGGTATCTGCAAATCCCCATCCCCCACACCTCGCATCGAGCCTTTTTGCTGCTTTCAGGGTCCCCCCCCCCCCTCCCCAGCGTTGTCTCATCTGGCAGACCACATGCACGTGTAGGGTGACATGGGTCGCACATGGTCGAGATCTCCAACGGCCGTGTGGGCTGTGCGAGGCCGTCCCGTGGTGGGGGTTTCGGATCGGGTCACTCGGGAGCGAAGGCGTGCTCTGCTTAAAGACAACGTGAGCCCGCGTGCGTTGTTGCCGTGCTCGGCCTCACTTCCGTGATGGTGTCGTTCGATGCTGCGCAGAGGTGCGTCTCGTTCCGTGGGCTGCCTCACGGTCTGCCATGGTGAGGCCCTCGATGCGTCGACAGCTGTCGATGCCCCGGGACATGTCACGGTTAGGGATCGATCGCCTTTGGTTGCTGTCAAAGTCGCATTCAATGGCACGCGATGAGTTCATACAGCGTCGCTGCGCTGGTGGGTTGTAAGTTGCACTCTGCGGTTTATCATTTGATCAGCAGCCCCTCAGGCTTCCTCATTCCCGGTTGTTGGTCGGTTCGGAGTGCAGCTGTTTCAAGGTATCATTGATCTGCAAATGCCTCGGCATGTCCATCTCCACCTCGTTTGGCCTGTGCCGTCTTCTATCCCAACGCAAACCTTCACCACCCAGTACTCAAGCTTGAACAGCTCCCCGATCCCGCCAGTCATGCCTCGCCCGCTACATGTCCCGGTCTGCAACCCGCTGTCCCGTAATCCCCAACTCTTGCCGAACGTCTCGCGCTCCATCTCCCTCGGGATGTCGATCACTTGCTCAATGCCGGCCGTCCGCTAGTTCAACGGCTCGCCCTGGTCGCCCTTCTGTCCGGCCTGCCACGTTTTGCCCTTCCGATCGCCGTGCTTGCATTACCACACCCGGTCGGCAAATGATGTGCAGCCGGCGGCGGTACGCGAGCGGCTTGGCAGCCTGGTTATGTTGGGCTTCGGCGGCAGCTAGCTCGGGTCAGTGATCGGGATGATGGCGCGCGGTGCGATATAAGGTGCCGAGGTCGTCGGACGCAGGGCTCATGTACGTCGGTGATAATGCCGGCCTTGGCGTCTAGATGTGTCCACTTGGTCATGTTCAGTCGCGGATGTATGTAGCGGTCCGTCATGTAACAAGTGCACGGTTGAGCTCCGTGCAGCACAGCTCGTAGACTATCTTGTGTTTTAGGGCAGCGGCAGCTGTAGTAACTACTCTCTCCCCGCGCTCATAAGAGAGGGCGAGGGCGCCTATGTGCGATCAGTTCTGGGGCCAGTGGTGTTTGTGTGTTTGCGGGAGAAGTGGATGTGAAAGCTGTGCATTTACACTATATCAATCAAGACGAGTGTCCAAATAGCACTGGCGCCGAGCTCTTAAGTCGCTTGTTGCTAATGTTGCTAAATTCTTGACGCGACAGTTTGTCCTCAAAGTTGGCACGCAGTACGCCCGTGTTCTCGATGCGGTCGGTATATCTGCTCGACTAGTCATCCAGTCGTGATTTACAGCATAACAGCTTGGAGTAGCAGATGCTAGAATTCTGTCAAGCTAGTCAATAACGTCGGCACTGAATAACGTAGCCTTTGTGTAAGCCCTTCTTAGTGTTCTACTCGAGGATCAGCGGGAGAGTTGAGTTGCGAGCGCCAGGAGAGGGTCTTCGACTCGGGAAAGCACTCTTATCAGCTGGAGGAACGGAGGCAGAGTGAGCCTTTTCACTATTGCACGTCTTTGTTGCTTGAAAAACATTTGCTTTCCTATGTACACTCTCGCCCGGTCTCTCGGCTTGTGAGACAGGAATGAAAAAGGTCAACACTGCGAGGAGCATCAAGACAGCGCATCGACGGCTATGGGGGTTGGTTAGACCAATAGCTGCTGATTGTCGCAACACCAAATTCTGATTATGCCATAATTGAAATCGCTGCGCCCTGTCCTGTAAGGGTACAATAAATCTTTCGACCGAGCCGTTGTGCAAGCTGTTCACCACTTGCCCTCGTCAAGGCTAATGCGCTCGCGTCTAGACCCGCCCACATCTTGTAAATGAAGCCATCGAGGGGCGCAAACGTGAAATGCGCTTTCCACAATATCCATGTACAGTCGTAAAGACACGGTTCTACGGATGGCCGATGCCTACTCTCGTGGGTGTACATGCAACATGGCAAGTAGGCCTCTGCAGGATAGGTTGTTTTAAGGTTGATACAAGGAGCGAGTTGACGACGATCCAGTGGGAGATAGGTTTGTTGAAGGGGACGTGACCGCGCAGCGGGTGATCTTTTCTCTCTTCGTATAGTCCATTCGTCCATCTCTGCAGGATACTCTTTCCCTCGGTGTATTCTCGAGTTGAAAGGGGTTTTACCTCTAGGCTCCTGATGTATTACATAACCAGAAAGCCGCAACTGCAAACAGAGGTGAGGGTGAGTTCGATGAGAACAAGTCAAGTATTCGACCATTGGAAAGAACCCCCAGAACATGCAGCACGGTGAATCTATCACAGGTGTCGGGTTGAGCCCACGTTGACCAGTGGCTGAGTATACTCGGTTAGCAACACCTTGAACGGATGACCCATGGGGTTCTCCGTGCAACCCCGGCGTTGGCTCCACGACTTTCGCGTAGCAGATCCTAGCGTGCCATCACTTGCGGCTAGAGATGGGGACAAGAGTTCGTCACGGCGGGCTGTTAAAGGCACGCTGAAGAGAGACTGCCTATGCCGCCTACACTACGCGGGGTGAAGCGACGGCGGCACTATCCCTCAAGTGAACCGGGGTCACAGTTTTGCCCAGGTTGAACAAGAGACAGATGGTCAAGTCTAGCTGCGAAATTGACAGTTGGGTCAACAGACGCCAGCACTTCTGTTTAACGACTGCTGTGAACTCGCTCCGAATTTCAGGCACTGCGAACCAGCAGCCAGCCAGCTACCTACCTAATAAGATGAAGACGTGGCGACAGCTTGACAAGGGAGTTTCCATCAAGACGCGGATCGCGAAGCACGGGCAAGGCCGATGGCAGTGGCGCATGTCTAAATAAATAAGTAAAATACCCGGTCTACTCAGACGGAGTTTTCTTTGTTTTTTTGGGGGGGGTTTTGGGGTTTTTTTTTTCTATTACAGTTTCGTCCAAGCCTTTGCGCGGTCGCATTTACACAGGCGCACGATTCAGACATGGGCGCTGCTCGGTTCTTTGTGCAGCTCGCTCGCCTCGCAGGCCAATGGATCCATCTCGAACTCCGGCAAGGTCCGTTCGTCCTCGATCCCCGTTCCTGCTTTTATTGTTCCAGCACGCGGACCATGCCCAGAACCAGGTTGGGAGAAAACGCCCGCGTACTCGCGCTGCAGCAACCGGTATTGTGGCTGGATCGCCGCCCACGGCGCTGGAATCCTCCGCGCCTAGTTAACCTGGCTTTCCGGTTGGAAAGTCGCCTCCGTCTCCCAATCACCCGGTCCGGCCTCGCGCCTTGCCGCCGGCCCGACGAAATCTTGTCTTATCTTGCTAGCGACCAAAACGCCTTGGCTGTGGGAAGAATGGAAACTCTGGGAAAATAGAACCAGGTCCTAGACCGTTCGTGGCGTTTTGGCAGCATGGTCACACAAAGATTGGATCCCGCACTAGACACTACTTCGTAGACACTGCGGAATGCCCAATGCCATGACCATCGGGAAGCCGGATGCATGAGCCAACTTTACGGCCTCGGGCAACGTCATCCCTTACAAGGCGTCAGTCAGAAAGCTCGTCGGCCTCGTCGCCTCGGATCCCTCGGAGACCCGTTGCCCTTACTATGATGTACACCGAACGACTTCAGCCAAGCTGCAGCATTGCATGTTCACCATGGCCGGCGCACCCGTCGCCAGATGGCCGTGGTCCTATGTTTCCGAATAGCCAACTCGCAACTCAAATATCTGGGTACCGCTCGACTCGGCACTCAGGGATCGTGGCTGTGGCGCGGAAGCTTATCGCGTCCTTGCGAGACACGGGTCTGTCACCAGCCCTCGAAGCCAAGGCCCCCGAGGCCCTGTGACCTTTGTTGTTATCTGCTTGGAAGCATGAGGATTGCGTGGTTGTGCGCGGCTTGGGCCTGGCTTTTGTCTCGCCCCGGGTGGTTTGGGTGGCTGATGATCAACAGCGCATAGCAACGAGCGTCACTAGTTCGACTGATGGCTGCTGGCATTTATTTGGGTGCCGGTCTCCAGTAGGCAATGCCGACCACCCATGCAGAACATGTACTCGTAACCCATGCATTTCGGTTTTGGTCCTGTTGATCCTATTCGATGTCTTCTGTACCTGAGCGAGTCGAGGTGATTGTTGACGCTGGCGAGCCTCGATCCGTCATCCGGCATGCCGCTATCCATGATGCCGCTACCTGTGATGCCCTCCCCTCCCGTCCGTTGCCAATTGGCCTCTTCCCGGTAACCTCGCCATCCGGCCCAGCATAGCCACCAGCCATCTTGAAGGTCTACTAGCCCGCCCAAGCTGCGTGCGGCATGTGACGAACGCCCACCCTCCATCTCTAGGAGCACCTTGAAAGGTTTCCCCCATGGCGATGGCGCAAAGTCTCGGCCTGTCCTTGCGGCCGTTGGGCACCGGCTCCCTGGACGAGGGTCGGGTATAATAATAGGTAGGGCTCGCTTTGACGTCCGCCCTGGAATCTAAAGCAACCATTTCTTCCAACGCCGCCTCCATATAAAGCCTAAGCAGGGTCCTGCCTTGTATGTCTATTTGACGACCCACCTCGACTGAGCCAACGCATCGACGCATCGACTTGAGGACGGTGAAGAGAAACACCATCTGGGAGCCAAAAGCAAGAAAGAGCAATTGATCAACCCCATCAACCAAATTTATAATCCATCGCCCTGCACGCATCGTCGTCTCCTTCCGCTACTCCGTACTTCATCAACACATACCATACAACACCACACCACACCAAACCCACTACTCACATCCACCCGCACACTCACGTACACTTGCACTTACACTTACACCACCACACCACCACGCAACACACGCACAACTACGCAGCCACCCACCATGTATCGAGAAAACCGCCCCGGCCGGCTCTCCATCGCCTCCGTCGTCTCCTCGTGGAGCTCCCCCAGCGACGACGGCGTCATCATCACCAAGCACCACCGCCCCATGTACGACGACGCCGACGACAGCACCACCGCCATGCAGCGCAGCCGCCAAGCCAGCACCTGCTCCGAGCAGAGCTGCGAAGCCATGACGGCCGGCGAGACGCGGGACCTGTGGAGGTGCATGCTCCAGCTCCAGCTGCGCTACGGGTGCTACAACTCGACCCGCATCGACATGGCCCTGGACGCCGGCGACCACGGCGTCGACCTGATGCGTAAGCCCGCCCCGTGGGACCCTGCTGGGAGTATCGTTGCTAACAGTGCACTGGCAGCCAACCGCTTCATCATCGACACCCTCAACGAGTCGGTCGTGCACCTCCCCGACGAGGGCCGCGAGCTGCTGAACCGGCACCTGTGCCCGTCGTCGTGCGCGGAGAAGCAGAGGTGGAAGTTCTGGAAGAAGGACTAAGACGGTTGCTAGGGAGGGCTTGAACTATCGTTGTTTGACGGTGACTACATTGCGTGGGCGTACTTTTGGCGTTGGTTGATGGGCATTTACATACGGGCATTGGGACACGGCACGAGCAGGAGTTTGTTGACTTCCAGACTGCCTTTGTAGTTACGGGATACCCGGCCATGCCAGGATGGAATTAAATCATTTACTTTGCCCTCGTTGCGGCTTTGTCGTCTTGTTTGACCTGGGAGCCCTGGTCTACAGCTTCACCCTCATAAACTCATCCTCCCCGTAGCCCATGTGCCGCGCCTGAATCTGCATGCTGTCCAGCACGCGCTGCTTGACGTGCGCATCCGCAATGTCCATGCCCGCGAAGGCCCCGTGCGTCTCCCGGAAGTCGTACCGCCGCAGCACGTCCCACATGCGCGCCATCTCCCGCACGCCCAGCGGGATGAAGTTGGGGATGCTGTACAGGAAGGAGAACGAGTTGAGCCCCGGCGGCCGGTCCCGCGCCGCGCCCTCGGCGTCGGCGTCCCACCCGCCCACGCCCGACGCCGTCGTCATGAGCGTGTCGGCGACCAGGAGGTGGCGGTCGAACAGCAGCACCATGGAGCCCGGGAAGTGGCCGCCCAGCTTGATGGCCTTGACCCCCGTGCCGGCCACGTCCGTCTCCGTCGCCGTGAGCGGCACCTGGTGCGCCGAGTCCATCGTCGCCCACGC
This sequence comes from Corinectria fuckeliana, assembly GCA_019137255.1. Taxonomy (NCBI): domain Eukaryota; kingdom Fungi; phylum Ascomycota; class Sordariomycetes; order Hypocreales; family Nectriaceae; genus Corinectria; species Corinectria fuckeliana. The sequence continues at coordinate 86,341 of WPDH01000055.1, read as the reverse complement.
CCTGTCCTCGGCGGCCAGGTACACCGGGCACCGGAACGCCCGCGCCCACTGCACGTGGGTGCCGTAGAAGTGCGGGTGGCTGATGACGATGGCCCGCAGCCCGCCGCGCCGCGCGACCTCGGCGACGGTCTCGTCGTCCAGCAGCGAGACGCAGTCCCAGAGCACGTTGCCGCGCGGCGTCCGGAGCAGCATGGCGCGCTGCCCGATGCCCAGCTTGGGCGCCGTGGCCACGAAGGTGATGCGCGCGTCCGAGGCGCACGGCGTGAACTCGTTGCGGTGCGTCTTCTGCGCCGCGCCCAGCGTCGTGAAGGCCTGGCCCGACGCCGGCACGAACTGGCGCGGGTCGTCGCAGATGTGGCAGCTCTTGACGGCGGCGCGGTCGGCCGTGGGGAACTGCGTGCCGCACGTCACGCAGAGCAGCCACGTCGCTGCGGTGGCGGCGTCGTAGGGCTCGGCGGTGAATGCCATTGTGGGGGTGGTGATGATCTTCAGAGATTGAGTTGTAGCAAGGATGCTGTGGTCGACCGCCCCGCCTGGTTTTAGTGAAGTCGCGATGAGGCTGTCGATGAAAAGAACCAAGGCCGTGGCTGGGATCCCTGCCGTCGAAGGTGTAGTTGTACCGTAGACCTCGCCCTAGTTTGTTCAAAGTGAGGCGGCAACAGCAGAGCCAGTATCAACTTATTTATTCATGCATCTCTCCAAAGTCTACACGGCGACAGCCAGCAGCACGTGCAACTCTCCCCCACCCACGCAGCGCCCTTTGATTGATCGGTCATGACACTTATCAGCGAGTCGCCGACGACGGAGCGGAGAGTCGCAAAGATGGGATCAGGCTGATTACGAAGGTGGGGGAAAGCTCTACATATTTGTCGACCGCACACTAACATCTACTTATCAACCATTCTAGCTCTTGTAGGTGTATGTAGGGATCCATGCCAAGTTTGCTTCTGATTTATAATCCATGTAAACCTTGGCTGGTAGGGAAGTAGGATCAAGTATGAAATGAATGCACGATTTCCTGTCTAATATTGAACGTACTACGATGGAACAGTCACGATATGCTGCGAACTCGAACATTGTGGAGTGAGGTGATTGTGCAGTACACCTACCGCAAGCTCGCAAAGGAAAGCGACAGGCCGCTGGCGGTCCTTGGAGCAACTCAAGAGATGGAAGTTGTATTCCGCACACGCGCCATTTGTGGCAAGACCTGTAACAGGGACAACCCTGCAGCATGCGGCCTGATCTTGCAGAAGAACGACAATCCTCAAGGGTCTGTTCTCGTAGCGCTTTTCACCACCGGACCACTCTATGAATTGGTTGAAGCATTCCGTTTGTTCGATCATTCTGCTCATGGCCAGATCTGGACTGATGATGAGGGTATCAGAACTAGAATATACGTTGATACACCCCTAGTATATAATATCACGCTGGTGTAGTAGTGGATGTAACGAGACGAGATAGCAACGGCGGAATATACAGTCTCTACTCTGGGACAAGGAACCGATTACAGATACAATTGCGTGAAGCTGAAGATGTCTCTAAATTTCTTCAACAAACCTAAACTTTTGCTCCCCGGTGAGGACTTGCCTAGATGCTAAATCTTCCGTCTTTTGCTTTCGGTTGATCTCACACTACTTTCTGTGCTTTGGTTATAGAGCTAGCAGAATGACTAGTCCTTACAGGGTGATGATGTAGGTGACGGTCAACTTGAGCGGGCATTAAGACAAGTCCTCTCTATTTCCGGTCAAACAATGTCAGACTTGGTTCTATATCGCCTCTCTTGATGGAAAATTCCGGGTTCCTGCCGTTTGTACCAACATCACGGGTGAGTCATTGTGAAGTCAGATAGAGTCGTAAAGCTACAGAGTCAGACGGGAATTAGTGGATAGCGTGTCATAAGGATGGACACGTGCATAAAAGAGATTTAAGTTTCAGGCTTTAGGTAGTTGTATTCTTTGAACCTAGTCGGCATCGTCATTGGTGTTCTTTGGGGACCCTTATGCAGTGAAACGGCGGCATGACCATCATCCACAGTTGGGTCGGACACAACGTCAGCATCGTTCATGCAGGCTCAAATATAGCGATTTGTTTCAGATGTGTTCCTCTCGCCTTGATTCGCCATCTCTCAACGCCTGGTTTGCGTTGCCTCCATCCTCGTTCCATGTCAATACTCTAGACGAATACCCCTTGGCGTAGGGTCCAAATAGTAGCTTTGAATCCGGTGGTAGATTGTGAATACCGGACCTAAAGTATTATTATGAGTTAGTTTTAAATATACGTTCCTTAATGTCTTCTTAGATAAAGATAAATAAAGCAATATAGTAAGTAATATATAATAAATCCCGCTATAAGATACTATACCTAGTACCGTAAAATATAACATATTTTCCTAGTAAGTAACATAATGTATAAAGCATTATCTTTGACATTGAGACATATCTTTACAATAGACCTCTCCCCCTAACCATAAGAGCCTCTAAAAGCTTATCTAGCTAACACAATATAAAAGCCTAGCCATCTTCTCGCCAAGCTGACGAGCCAGGCTAGCTTCCTCAACTCAATCTCAAAACACCATCTTCAACACAAACCCGAAAAGCAACATGACCATGATTCTTGCGATATGTATCACCCGCTGTGCCATCCAGGCACATGCCTGACCCGAAGTATGTGCTGCCTCTTTCTTAAATGTCTCGACATCGTTAGCACCGACAAGTCACTAGTGCCGAAGGTTGACTTTAGTGAATCAATGACTCACCAAAGGTGCTGCTATTACACCTAAGTGATACCTGTAGTCCTGCTTCATCTCACTTCGCTCAGATCATACTTTACGTTCTCCTGTCTAAGAAGTTAGTCGCCCCTTCTATGGTACAGCACAGGATCTCCGTTAGAGACTGACCTTTAACGCATCACAAACTACCCGGAACTAGTCAGCCTCTAGCAGTAAGTATTAATAAAAATTGCTAGCGGATCTTCGAATTTGACTTCTCCGGAGTAAATACAATCGCAATCACCTTCAAGTGGTACCAAACAAGTGCTGGTACTTGTTGCGTGGCGTCCTAGAGATAATGAGGCACCTGAGCTTTGACTCGATGAACTTGACACAACCCCAGTGTCGTTTGCTTTTAAGAAGCCACTCAATTTCGAAATTGTACTTTTAAAAGATTTACATATTTCCACTTGGTCTGACGATGCTTGATATAAACATCTGTTGTTCAGTAGACAAGTAGTTCCTGATGTGTTGCTTGGGTGCTTACCCTAGAGAACCTCAACCGGCAGCCTATCCACACTCGCCAATAATGACCAACTCATCTATTGTCCGCCAAGAACGACTTTGACATTTCTCAGAGGTCAATTGAAGTTAGAAGCATGATATTAAGCTTAAGTCAAGACCAGATAAGGCGAGAAAGGAGCCTGAGATGTCAATGTTGTTAGTCAACAGGAGATATGTCATTTAAGCATCGTCACCAACATCATCATTAGGCAAAGTCCCAAAGTAAAGCAAGGCTGCCACTTTCAAGCCTCTCGAAGGTAACACTAGCACCCTAACCTCTTCATACAAGTCCCAACTCTCACAAAAGACACAAGCACTAAAACCTGCGGTTCAACGGGATCGTTGGTCCCACAGGCGGAAAGAGCATAGCCCATTCCCTCAATCTCCCCAGCTCCCTCATGAACCAACTCCCTCCAACCTGCACCGCCAATCTTCACCACATCTGCAACAGGAACCTTCGTAGGGCAATCATTGAAGAGGCGCCAAAAGCCTCACCACCCTTCTCCCGACAATTCCTCCAACCAAGCTCCGCCGCGTTCTCGCGATCCTTGGCTCACCGCCACGGCCCGTGACCACTCGCCGACAGACTCCCGATGGAAAGAAAAAAAAGCAAGCAAGACCACGTCAAGCTTTCTCTTTCGACGAGAGGTCCCGCTCGGGAACCGCGTCCTGATGCGGCCGTGGCACGACTCCGTCGGCAGACAGCCGCGCAGCCCACCAACAACGCATGCCGACGTTGCCGTCAAGCAGTCCCTCCGCCAGGTAGCAGCTTTGAGTCGCGGTCAAAGCATGGACAGCATGTCACCTGGGACAAAGGGTCCAGCAATCGCTTTGTCGTTGCTCTTCAAACCAGGCGCGTCCACGTGTGAAGCGTCCACCCGTGTGTAAGCCACGCAGCCGCAGCCGAGCGGCGCTTCGACGGGCTCCCGCAGAGGAATCACATCACATCTAATTTCCTACCCTTGCTCCTCTCCACGACTTCACCTTCGGCTTCTCTCCGGCATGCGCTGTTCCCCAATCCCATCACATGTCGACGACGCACTCGTCACCCTGGACACCGGGATGGCCTCAACATAGATGCATTCGCGCAGCAGCAGCAGCAGCAGCAGCACTCGTGGCCGACGCTCGGCATCCCGCCCCCACGTTTTTACCAGACGCACGCAGGTCCACATCTCCGAGATGAGACATTTCATGTCGACTTAGGCTTAACAGGGGTTTCTTCTCGGCCTGGCGAATGAGGTGTCGCCACACGGCGCCAGCTGCGGACTGCTCTCTGCAGGTCCCAGGTCCCCATGGAGAGACTCGGCCAGCCAGCAGTGGCCATTGTCGAGTCACTTGACAGACGAAACGGATTGGCGGGGGAGAAACGTCTTCTGCAACGGGCGCGGCAGCGGTGAACAGGGTGAACAGGATGAACCCGCAGAGTGCGCGCGTGCTCACTCGTTGCATCTCGGAGGGCTGTACAGATAGCCATCGGCATCAAGTACAGTGTCTCCTTCATGCTGCACATGCGCGCAGGGATGCACATCTCAGGCATAGCCGGTCGCTAGAGTCGAGAATCGTAGGTTTTATCCCGTCTCGCGTGACTTTGCTGCAGGCCACGGTCCCGAACGGGACGGGGCCCGGGCCTCCGGCATCCGGCCAACCGCATCCTGCAGGTTCTGGGGATGCAGGTACGGGGGAGCAGCCATACGCAACGGCCAACGGGATTCAGCGGAGGAATCCCCCGCGGAAGATAGGTGCTATAAGTTGCGCAGGGCTAAGAGGTGCACCTTCATCCAAACTAGGTCGCAACGGCGCGGCTAGGGTAAGGACTCCAGCTATTAGCAACTGCAGCTCCGCACTCTTTTGCCATCGCTTCCGGCTCGGCCTCTAAGCTAATGTAACCACTCCCACTCAACCGCGTCTGGTGCCTGAACAAAACAGAACGGTGCCTGAGCTGACCGATCGACATCGAGCCAGTAGGAGTGGCGGCAGCTGAGATGGCTGCCAGCTAGGAGACGAAAAATGTGGATTCCCACATGCAGGCTTATGCCGTCGAGATAGCATGCCAATGGCACCCCGGCCTGTTCCTGGGAGGAACGTGAATCTTTTCCTTCATGTGAAGAAGTAAACGGAAAAGCAGATGCCCACCTCTTCCCTGCCGAGGCACAGCTTATTACATTGAGCCGTGCTTTTCGGGCTGTACTTTGTAAACCCAGTCTTTTACCCTTCTTACTATATCATTCGCTTTTAACACACAGTCCCAATATCCCAAATGCAATGATGCCCTGACTCCCTGCCCTAGTTGCTCTGCTATGATTAATAGCAAGACTGTATTTAAGGAGAAGTGAATGTCGATTCAGGCACGTGATATATAGCCCGAATAGCACGACTCCTTTTCAAAGCATCAGTCGTTTAACCCTTAGATTAAGCTGGGAGAAGTCGGCGCGTAATTGCCGAGGCCGTAGAACCGGCCATGGTGACGAGCACCACCCCGACACGATCACAGCATACAATACATTGCAAAAGGTCCAGGAAGCCTTGCAGGCGTAAGAGGCGACGACCAAGAAAACAGGAGGAATGGCGCTCGAACCAAACATTTGCAATTTGCAAGTGCAAGTTGCACAAGACCACCTCTAAGCCAAGCTACCTAGCTTCTCAAGCGAGGATGAGTCACGTGTTATTTCCTCGGGCTGCAGGGTAGGTGGGGGAGATCGATTCCCACCCCAATTGACAGTGGCTTCTTGCCTGCTTATCGTTACCGCTTATCGTCGTTCGTGATCGCTGATAGCGGCGTTGCTCCCAAATTTTCCAATCACACGTCACCCGTCACCCGTCACCCCGCGAAACCCTTCCTAAGCGCCAGACTTCGACCACTGCGCCGCCGCCACGACACGTCCCAGCGACCAGGTCCTTGTTGCGGTCAGGAGGAGACGAGCATCTGGCGGACGTCGACCTGGGTCTGCGACCAGGCAGGCAGGCCATGGCTCATTCAACCGACAACCCCACCAAGCAGCAGCTTGTCGACAAGCTGCCCAAGCGCTTCAGCGGTATCAAATTCGGCATACAGTAAGAATCCGGTCGGTTCAGATCACGTCGAGTTGTTTGCTGACCACCTACGTTGTTAAACAGGTCCAACCAGGATATCGCAAACCAAGCAGTCGTCGAGATCTCCGACCGGCTGCTCTACGACATCGAAAAAAACCGAGCTCCCTATCACCACGGCCCTCTCGATCCTCAACTGGTGAGCTGTCGCCCTTGCCGCGCTATCCTAGGCAACCACCATAGAACTAACCCGAGACTTTGAACCCTAGGGTACTTCGAGCAAGTTGGGAAAATGTGCCACCTGCCACGAGGCGCTTCAGAATTGCAATGGCCACTTTGGCTATGTGAGACTTCCGCTACCGGCGTTTCACGTCGGATACTTGCGCTTCATCATGAGCATCCTTCAAAACATTTGCAAGGTACGTAGCATCACCCAGTATCTGAGATCCCCAGCTCGACAAGTACATATGTCGCTAACAGGTGTGACAGGACTGCGGTTGCGTGCTGCTTGAAGACCACCAACGACGAGCCTTCCTCAAGGAACTACGACGCCCTCACATGGACAACCTACGCCGAACCCAGATATGCAAGAAGATCAATGAGCAGTGCCGCAAGACCAAGACATGTCCTTACTGCAGCTCAATCAACGGCCAAATACGCAAGATTGGTGTCCTCAAGTTCGCCCATGACAAATTCTCTTCCTACAACAAATCCACCTCGGCCAAAAAGGTTCCCCCTGGAAGCAAGATAAAGTTTGATGCATCGTTCGACGAGGCCCGTCGTGAGAATCCTGAGCTTGAGAAGCATTTGCGGAAGGCTATGGAAGATCTCAATCCGCTAAGGGTTCTCAATCTCTTCAAAACCATCAGCCCGACTGATTGCGAGCTTCTTGGTTTAGATCCTACTGAGGGTCGGCCTGAGATGTTCATCTGGCAATTCCTCCCCGCCCCTCCAGTATGCATCAGGCCCTCAGTTGCTCAAGATAATGCCAGCAATGAGGATGATCTAACAACAAAACTTGCCGACATTGTCTGGGTTAGTGGTATGATTCGCTCAGCATTACAGAAGGGCTCTCCTCTTCAGACCATTATGGAGCAATGGGAATACCTCCAGACCCAAATCGCCATGTATATCAATAGTGATATTCCAGGCCTACAACAACCTGGCTTTGGAAAAGCTGTGAGGGGCTTCTGCCAGCGTCTAAAGGGCAAGCAAGGGCGATTCCGCGGCAATCTCTCTGGCAAGCGAGTCGATTTTTCTGGCCGCACTGTTATTTCTCCAGACCCCAACCTCGGAATTGACCAAGTTGCTATTCCCGAACTAGTCGCCAAAACCCTGACCTACCCAGAAAGAGTCCAACGACACAACATCGACAAACTACGGAAATGTGTCATCAATGGCCCCAACATCTGGCCCGGGGCCCAACAGGTCCTCAAAAAGGATGATGAAGGAGGGTACAAGATTTCTCTTAAGTTTGGCAACAAGAACTTGGTCGCACGTGAGCTCACTGCTGGAGATGTTGTTGAGCGCCATCTTGAGGATAATGATATTGTCCTATTCAACCGCCAGCCATCACTCCATAAGCTGAGCATCATGAGCCATCTTGTCAAGGTTCGCCCATGGCGGACATTTCGACTCAACGAGTGCGTGTGCGGTCCATACAATGCCGACTTTGATGGCGATGAGATGAATGTGCATGTCCCACAAACAGAAGAAGCTCGTGCTGAAGCTATCAATCTTATGGGAGTCAAGCATAACCTCATAACACCAAAGAATGGGGAGCCTATCATTGCAGCGACACAAGACTTCATTACAGCCGCATTCCTTCTTAGCAGCAAGGACAGGTTCTTTGATCGCAAGACATTCGCCTATATATGCATGCATATGCTCGACAGTCAGACTCCGCTAGACCTTCCACCACCAGCAATCATTGCGCCAGTCACGCTGTGGACAGGCAAGCAGATATTCAGTGTCCTGATGCGGCCAAACAAGCAATCACCAGTCAAGGTCAACCTCGATGCCAAATGCAAAAGCTTCCAGGCACAGTCAGGTTGCCCTGATATGGATCCCAATGATGGCTGGCTTGTGGTTCGGAATTCCGAGGTCATGTGCGGTGTCATGGATAAGTCCACCGTGGGATCGGGTAAGAAAGACTCCATCTTTTACGTCATCCTCCGTGACTTTGGCCCAGATGAAGCCGTCACCGCCATGAATCGATTGGCAAGGCTATGTGCCCGGCATCTTACCAACCGAGGCTTCTCTATTGGCGTGGGCGATGTTTGCCCAGCAGAGAGTCTTGAGGCGGAAACAAGGAACCTCGTCTCTGTCGCGTATAAGCAGTGCGATGATCTCATTGAGCTGTTCCAGCAGGGCAAGCTAGAAAAAGCTCCTGGCTGCAACATGGAGCAGACCTTGGAGAACTCCATCTCTGGCATCTTGAGCAAGGTCCGACAACAAGCCGGCCAATACTGCATTGACACACTAAGTCGCCATAACACACCATTGATCATGGCCAAGTCGGGGTCAAAGGGCTCGGATATCAACGTCGCGCAAATGATAGCTCTAGTCGGCCAACAGATCATCGGTGGCCAGCGAATCCCCGACGGTTTCCAAGATCGAAGTCTACCGCATTTCCACAAGAACGCTCGTCAACCCCCGTCCAAGGGATTCGTGAAGAATAGCTTCTATGCTGGCCTTGAACCCACTGAATTTATATTCCATGCTGCCTCTGGTCGAGAAGGCTTGGTCGACACAGCAGTAAAGACTGCAGAGACTGGGTATATGTCACGGAGGCTGATGAAGTCATTGGAGGACCTCTCTACTCAGTATGACGATACAGTTCGAACATCGACTGGCACTGTTGTTCAGTTTCAATTTGGGGCTGATAAACTTGACCCAGTGGATATGGAAGGCTCAGCTGGGCCAGTCCAATTCCAGCGGACATGGACTCATGCTGAAAATCTCACACTGGATAATGACGAGCCCTCATTAACACCAAGCGAGATCCGAGCATTGTGTGATTCTATGCTTGAGGGTGAACGCAAGCGGTTTCCACGGAGGGGTCTACTGCACAATGAAGAGCTTGACTATGAAGATGGCAGCGACTATGCCATTGACGAGCACGAGGGTGGACGGAACTTTCTCAAAGAGATCGAGAGCTTCGTGGACAGGCTAGCGTCCAAGCTATCCAAAGTACGGGAGCTTGCCGGCTTCGACAGGGACAGATCCGCAGCACAAGACCACGCGGACCGCACGGCCAAGGTATCAGCCACAGCTCTGAGGCTGTTTATCAGGCTATGCCTTGAAAAGCACAAGAAAGCGTATGTCGAGCCTGGCCATGCTGTTGGCGCTGTTGGAGCTCAGTCAATCGGCGAGCCAGGCACCCAGATGACACTGAAGACCTTTCACTTTGCCGGTGTAGCAGGCATGAGCATCACGCAGGGCGTGCCCCGAATCAAGGAGATCATCAACGCATCTAAAGTCATCAGCACTCCAGTCATTACCTGTCCATTGCTCAACAACCAGCAAATTGAGGCAGCAAGGGTTGTCAAGGCCCGTATCGAGAAGACATATCTATCAGATGTTCTCCGCTTTGTTGAGGACGAATGGCGTGCTACTGAGGGCAATGTAGTCCTGCAGATCGACACAGAAGCCCTCGCAGACATGCACTTGGGCGTTGGTGTGATTGACATTGCTCAGGCTATTTGCAAGGAGCGGAAACTCAAGATACAGCCAAGTGACTTGGTGATCAACGGCGATAGCATCGCTATCCACGTCAGAGATGCCAGCGAGATGCCGGCAAAGAGAACTATCAGGGCCAAGTCCTCGGCTGAGGAAGGTGGCGACATGTTGCTCAGAGCCAACTTCCTCCGTCGAGGGCTTCCATCCGTGCCCATTTCTGGCTATGCAGATGCCACACGAGCCCTCATTGAGACTTTTGAGGATAATACCCATAGAGTTTTAGTAGAGGGCTACGGTCTGCGAGCTTGCATGGCGACAGAAGGTGTGATTGGCACCAAGGCTCGGACGAATAGTGTAATGGAATGTGGCGAGGTGCTCGGCATCGAGGCAGCAAGGACAACAATTGCAGACGAGATCAACGAAGTCATGGGGTACATGGGCATTGATCACCGGCACATGCAGCTTCTAGCAGACGCCATGACCTTCAAGGGAGAAGTCCTCGGCATCACACGGTTCGGACTATCGAAAATGAGGGACAGCGTGCTGCATCTGGCTTCGTTTGAGAAGACGCCAGATCACTTGTTTGAAGCGGCAGCAGGGATGAAGACCGACCGGATCGAGGGTGTAAGTGAGGGCATCATCATGGGGCAGACCATGAGTGTTGGCACTGGCGCATTCAAGGTTGTACGACGTCTGGGGGTTCGACCCAGTGACGTTGGCCAGAAACCGACTTTGTTCGAGGATGCGTGGAGGGCGGAAACAAAGAAAAAGCACCGACGGAAGGCAGTGTAGATGGCTACGTCCATGATGGAAAGCATGGGGGGCTGAGGGGGTTGACCTTTAGGGGATACAACGGAGACTGCATGGGATGTGTTTGCGCGTGATGGCGCACGACTCGGACTTTGACCTTTCTCGCTGTAGGTAGACTCGGAGAATACCATTAATCCTGCTTCCCACGGCGTTCTTCAGACTGCAAACGAACATCCATCTGTGACTACAGCGAGAACAGAGCACGAGATGAGTTGCCCTTGCCGAGGAGGCATTTAAAACTGCTAGGAAAACTCGGTGCAGTGCCCACCGCTAACCCCCCCCCCCCCCACGGGGACAAATGAATGGGAGAAAATTCCTTGTTGCCCAGAAGGCTGCAGCCCAGCTCAAGCCCCGCCAGCGTGAGAGAGGTGCGAGGTGGTTGAGTTTGTGTGTGTGTGTGTGTGTGGCACCCGCTCCGCCCAAACCCCAGGACCACGACGATCGTCAGGAACACAACCCACCAGTGCTTCCAGGTTTCTCCTTCTGGGTTGGCGGTCCCCCTCTGTTAGGGCAGGCCGCGGCGAATGGCGTCGTCTGCCAGCCCTCCACCTCGAAGCTGTCAGTCAACTGTAAAGGTAGACTACTACATGTACGTAGGTCCGGTATGCAAGTAAGACGAAAAATGCCTCGCCAGGTACGGCCGTCCTCAACCCACAAGGACTCCGTTCCTGGCAACTCAAATCGAGGACGGCCGTGGATTGGGGGGAGGGGGGTAGCACCCGTGAGACTCACACGCTGCCATGGGATGAACCAACGAGAGGGAGAGAGAGAGCACGGCACTTGGTGTTTCGGTGAGAGAATGTTCCTCGCTCTAGGTCTCAATGCCAGACGAAAAAAAAAAAAAAAGTTTTACAAAAATAAAAGGGCTGGTACATATTACAGCTTCCCAACCAGCCAGCTGTTGTCCCCCGCGCGCGCGCGCAGATGCATCGAATCCCTCGGAGATTCCCCACGATGCGCCAAACTTGGACCAGTCGCAGATCAACCCGATCCGCGGCATCACCATGCACCGCCCATCAGAGCGCGCACGGAGAGAGTCGGAGCCCACCTCGGGGGAAACGCTGGAGCCCGCGAACGCCTGGGTCCCTGGTCGAAAAGGCAGACTTCGGTTCGTTGGTCAGCACGAGCGGCGGAGATTTGGGTGAGCGAGGCGAAGCAAGGGAGAGAGAGAGACAGAGAGAGACAAGACAAGCCCAGCTCGATTGTCGTCGTCGTCGTCAGCAGCACCACTGCAGGTACGTGCTCGGCCCGCAAACGTTCCCACCCAAGTTCCCACCCAATCGGCGAGGCTCGGATTGAAAAGCTCGTGAAGCTGGGCAGAGCTCGTAGATGACGCTGCTGGTACGAGAAGACCAATATGGAGGCATGTATACATCTCGCCAGGACCCACAGCGTGGCGTCCGTACAGAAGGCGCTGTAGAATGAACAACTCAATTGGCTGCCGTCAGGGTCGCGTCGAGTTTCGAGGAGGGTGCAGACCAGACAGACCACTCTTTCCAAGGAAACACGCAAAAGTCGCTGCGCTGTAGAAAGGCGTTGCTGCGAGGCCAGTGATACCGTGCCAGTGCGCAATGTAACAAGAAACTCCTTTTCCTGTGGGCGACGAGGAAAATCGTCTTATTCTCTTTCCTTTTCTCTCCCTTGGCAGAAGAAGGCAAGCGCGCGTCGAGTTCATGAACGAGCTTGAGTCGATGTAACCTGATTCGATTGCCGATATGCAGATGACTGGTGTTGGAAACATGACCAGGACTGGGTCAAGTAGACGACGGGTTCCGAGACAACCCTGTCTCGCCACCGAGAACTGTCGATTGGAGAAAGAATGCTGAGCTGTACTTGAATCACGGCGTTGCGTTGCGTTGCGTTGTCGGGGCAGTTTCCTTGGGGCTCTGCAGCTCTGTCGCTTCTCACATCCAGATCTCGCTCAATTACTCCCCAGCGCCGCGAGCGTTCAACTGCCGCCTCGTTAATACTGGAGGAAACTCGCTCCAACTGCTGACATGTACGTGATTCTGGCCGCATAACCTGCAGCGTACGTGCGCGCAACATGCGTTCAGTGGGTCTCCTTTGGCCTAGATGGAAGGCCACTTGCAAAGGATAGATTAATTGAATGCATATTGCTAGACGGGCGCAAGCATCATCGCTGGAATATGTTCCAGGGCTTGGTGTTGAGTCGGGTCGGAGTCGTAGGCAACTTACACGCATCACGGGTTTCGCGGCTTCCAAGAAATCATGTCCAAGCACGCCATGAGTCCGAGTCCTCGATGTCAGCTGAGAAGTGCGGCGCAAACCCATAGAATAGATGAAAGACAAGCTCAGCAGCTGGGTCCAGGGACTTTTTCGGCGCATCCGTCGAAATGCTCACGAAAAAAAGGTGGTTCGTGGGGAGTTGTCTCTTGACCTTTTACATGGTGGCATCGTCTTGTTCCTTGTTATTGTTTGCTAGTCTTGTTTGCTAGTGTCGTTAGTCAAGCTACCCAGAGCTGCTAGTAGGTTGGATGCCTCGTCACCCAGGCATCCAGTCTCTCTCTCTGGTCTTCGAAAATGGTGTGAAGGGCCAAGAAACGAGGGCGGCGTCGCGCTTGCGAAGACGGTTTGGTTGAACATGGAAAAGATCGGCAAAGCTTAAAAGATCGAGGCTCGGCCAATGGAGGCGAGGCAATGGACGGGGCGGATGACGGAAGAGGCCACAGAAAGGCGCGAGAAGAAAGGCTTGTGCAGACGTTGCCCGAAGAAGAAGACCGAGCCTCACCACTCTAACAACAGTTGGTGAGGGGTTCTTTAGCAGCGGCGTCACGAAATGTAACCTGGCAATGCCGAAAAGAGGCTCTGTGCCGACCCCGGTTGACCATGCTGATTGGGAACAACACGTTGGTTCCTCTCGCTGTTCGTACCTGGGTAGTTCTGCATGTGTTTTGGAGCACCGACCGCGCTCAATGCCTACATAGCAGTACCTAGGTGGTCATGGAAGAGAATTGCAAAAGCACGCAAGGATGGCATGAGTAGCCCCGAGACCGGACAAAGGACACTTGCACTTGACAGCTTTTACAGACACTGAACAATACGTAGTGAACTCATTTGCCTTCTCACGGTTCGGTTCGGTTCGGCCAGGCTATTTGACTGCCAGGACTCGTACATGGCAGCGTCCTCCGTACGTAGTCATTAGGGCGTTGATTAGCTCGTCAGGGACCGATTGCAACAGAGCTTCGTGGACAAACGCCACTGCACATGAGCGAGGTGAGGGAGAGTTGGCACGTCCGCACCGAGTCGATTTGCCCGTGCATATCGGGCAGCATCAAACGCCGTCGGACAGAGCAAGCTCTCGGCTATCAGGAGTGAGCGACGGCGCAAGCACCCTGCACGAAGCCCACGTGAACAGCAGCAGTGCCAATTGTCAGTCGGTTGTGGTCTGTGGGCGCACCATTGTGTGACCTGCCAGCCACAGGGACGTAGCAGGAGTCTGGCGGTAGGGAAGCACAACGCAACGGGAACAACACACATGTGAGCGGGACTCTTGTGCAAGCCTCCGCGAGCGCCGAGTCCGAAGGAACATGGCCCGCCGCGCGCCCACCGGTGCGAGGTCGAGGTCGAGGTACCCTTTTCTGGGAGCTAATGCGGGCAAGGCTTTAACCTCCGGCACCAAGGGCTACCTAAGTAATCGTGGCCGCAGTGGGATGGGTGGATGGATGGCTTTGGGCCCTGGCTTGAAGGGCTCACTGCATGAGAGGAGTTTTGACAAGTCTCCAGAGCCCGCCTGTGCCCGGTTGGTTGGCGGGTTCTTGGCCTGGCGGTCTGCTCGACGCTGAGCGGTCGGCGAATGCTGAAGGCGGTGTTGGAAGGCGGTGATGAAGATGGGTTCGGAATTCAGGAGGTCTACCCGCTTCCCTGGTCCCTCAGTGGATGCGAATATCACGCTCACGGCATCGTCCCCACCAAACTTGCATCTCCATGTCAGGAACCAGAGCGACGGCAGTTCAAGCAGCTCAAGGGCAGTTCCCCAAATACGAACCGCTAAAGACCAGCAAAGGAAATGAACGACGGCACACCCATCCATCACGCCTGGTAGGCCTAGGTAGCCTAGGTATGTAAGCTTTTCTTTCGCCCTGGTCGCTCCCGGGGCGCTGGGCCGCGGCCGTCGCACCCACGGCGCCGGCGCGATTTGGTGCCCAGCCCCCGGCGCCGCCTAACCTGTAGGATGCCTTCCACACCCTTCCATGGGCCCCGCTCGCCCCGTCGCCTGGATCGCTTTCCCATCCCTTGGGATTGGGTTGGGAGGGGGGAGTGCGGCCGCTATGCCTCGACGGGCAATTGTGTCCCGTCGGCCACGAGTTCTCTCGCGGGTTCCGGAAGAGAGAGCAAGTCTCAAGCCTGGCAAGAAGCATGGGCAGGGCCAAAAAGTTGGGGTCCTCGGAGCCGCGGGCCCTGGAAAGAAGAGGATACCCGGCGATGTCTCCCCGGCGATGTCTCCCCAGCGACATGCTCTCCTGGAGCTTATCGGTGCAATGCTAGTATGTATGTATATGGAATGAGTAAAAGCTTTCAGCTGTCTACATAGTAGAGTTCAGCTGAGAAGAAGCCAGACCTACTATGTAGAGTCGGTGACGAGCTTACATGGATCCGATCGCTTAGGTTTGGGGAGTATTACATAGGCGCGTGAGGAGACGACATCCAAGGACGGGGAAAGCAGATGGAAGACAATGCTGCTCACCAGCCAGCAAAAACAAAAAAAAACAGAGAGCCAGAGCCAGGCACGAATTCGGAGCATCCTTGGCGCTAGAAGCTAGGCAACCCGTGATGACGATGTGGGCGTTGGCACTTGGACGTGGCCGTGCCCGTGGACGCCGGAGCAGCGGCCGGAAAAACACGAACGGGTGGTAACCGAGACTCCACGGCCGAAACGAACGCCTTCGCTGGCATTGACGTCCACTAGGTTGAAGGTTGGGCTCCATTTCCAGGCAGGGCTGGTTGAGGAAGGGATCGACCGCCCAGCTGGGGGTATCGACGACGTAATGGTGCAGCCTCGGGCAGTTGGATAACAAAAAAAGGTCCATGACGGCGATGACATTGTCGCCATGTGCCTAGGGGACAATGGGACCTGTTTTTTCCGTCAGCGGCTTCGGGGATGAATTGCCCTTCTCGTCATTGAGTTTTGATGGCTCCGGGAGTGGCCTTGAGCCTAAGTTATCTAGCTACGTACCACTGAGACACACAGAGACAGACATAACCTTTTTTTTTCCTTCCCTGCACAAACAATGGCTGTCATAGTATAGCCCCGGGCTTTTGAGCATGGGCTCTGCCATGGGGAACCGGCGAGCGACGTCGATGGGATACCAGGACAAGGGCAAGCTTCCCGGGCCCTCTAACGGAGCGAGCGGGACACCAGGAAATCGAGGCCTTTAGGGGGGGCTCTGCCAGCGACGGCGGAAGGGCCCCTGGGCGGTGCCAGACGATGGGGACTTCTTCCCCTGCCCTGGCTGCGGTCGATCCAGGCTGTAGGAGTGGAAGAGAGCTGGGGCTGGAATCTGGTTCCAGGTGGGACGACAGGTGGGAAGATGGATCCTTAGTATGTAGGGGGGAGACCCTTGGGGGGGATAGTTGGAGGCATTGTATCAAGAGGTTTGAGTTAATTAGCTGGTGATGTCGGGAAAGTATCGGAGAACTAGGGTAGAAAGGAGAAGGTGTTAAGTTGGAGGAAGAAGCAAGGCGAGATGGATAGATGGTGAGTGAATGAATGAATGGGGGACGTAGTTAGACAGGCTCAGAGGGACAAATAGTTAAATCGATGACGGGCAAACACAGCCAGAAACATGGCACAAGCACACACAGGATCGGATCCCAAAGCCACCGGGCTGACCTGACAACCGCGTCAACAAACCATCGAGTCTAGCGGCGATGCTGACTCCAATGAAGCGAACAGTGATGAATCAATCAATGGCGCTCGACGTTGAAGAAGAGCCTGCTCCGTTACCACACCACTGGTAAGGATGGCACACCGGGGCTGCCACATCGGAGGACGACCCGATGTACTTCCGTACCATCCGAACCGTGTTTTCAGTGGCAATCCCCCCAATTGTAAGGTGCCCGGCGACAAACCACGAGTTTTTACAGAAGTTGGTGTCAAAAGTCCTGGTGAGGGGTTTGGACTTTCTCTGAAGCGTGGGGTTGCCACGATGGTCGTGCCATTCTGGGCGCGTCTGCGTCTGCGTCTGCTGTCTGCGTCCTGCGTCTGCTGTCTGCGTCCTGCGTCTGCTTGTCCTCTTGTCCTCCCCCCCTCCCCCCCCCAATTGCCAGCGATTGTCCTATCCCGTCCGCCAGACGCACACGAAACCCGCCGCGCCGTCCCGCTGCGCAGGCGCATGTCAGTCAGTCCAGTGGCCGGTGGGAAAAGTCGTCTGTCAAATCAGCCCAGCCATCCAAGTGGCCGAAGTGCAGGACAGGGCCAGCCAATTGACCCAGCCAGCAGGCACGAGCCCGCAACCCCCCCGATGAGACAGGCTGCGACCCCGATTGACTTGACCAGGGCAGCCCGGGAGGGTGGGAGGGTTCTAGGGCTTCTGTTCCTTCTCTTCCAGGCCTGATCCCGGCCCTCTGCGCACCTCAGGCAAGCAGTTCTCTGCCCGGGGCCCGAGGGAGACAACAAACTGGGGGTCCGGACCGTCTCCACTAAAGGATGTCCACCGGTCCATCCAAGCCTGAGCGGGGGGGAGGGGAGGGACGACAGTGGTGCACCCATGGCACTCCACTGAAAGAGAAAAAAAGGGCCCTGGGCTCTGGGAAGCTGCTGGACGGTTTGGCGTCGGGTGCTTGCTGGGGCTCGGCTCTCACTACCTACATAGTAGGTACCTTGTAGTATGGAGAACTCCCCCTGGCCGCTCCCATTGAGCCGCTGCAGGACAGGCATGGGCGATGGGAAAACCCAACCACGACAGAACCTAATACTTGGGTTTTCATGGCTGGATTCAACCTCGGGCTCGGATTCAGGCCCACGTCGGTACAGCCAATCCGTCGACCGTCTTCTGTCCCCGGGCAGTCTCTAGTCTCTGTTCCACCGTGCTTCGTCACTACGTCACATGGGCCCTGAACAACAACAGCACAGACAAAGAGGGGACAATAAACGGCGAGGCGGAGACACGAGGAGAGAGAGAGTCTCGGGCAACACAGCTTCTCTTCCCAATCCCCCTCTCGCTCTCTCTCCGCAACCAACCCAGGCCGCGCTGTGCCATGCGTCATCCGGCCACTCACAAGCCACCACCCTTTCCCCTTCTCTCTGATCCCCGGGGGTGCTATGTATGCCTTTCCTTTCCTACCGCCCGTCTCTCAGCAGTCAAGCACGGCAGACCAGAGCACGCAACACACCAGCTACACCGGCCACACGGAGGGCCTGTTCTGCACCTCGCAGCGCCGCACCGCAACACGACAGCACAACATACAGCAGGCGACAGTACAGCACAGCACAAATTTAATCCAGGAACGTACATCGTCCAAGTGTGCCCCAGTAGTAGTAGTAGTACTTCGTCCCCCTAGAAATTATACATTGCAGGTACCTCGTCTGCCGGATTGCAGCCAGCACAGCCGCGGGTAGCTTCAGCAAGCAACACACGGCGCCGCCAGGTCCATGTACTTGCGCCCAACCGACAGCTCAACACGTGGACGCCTGCAACTGCACCGCAAGCTCTCGCTCAACCGAGTCAATCGACTAACCAGCTCGACTCGCTCACCTGTAACCCCCGCGCCCATCGCATCATCCCCATGCCCCCCGGTTCTCCGCATCGATTATAACCAACATGTCCGGCTAGATTATCTTGTTCTCTGTTCCTTTCCCCAACGGCTCTCCTCGGACCAATTCCTGCACCCATCCCGCTTCTGTTAGGAAGGTAAAGCAAAAAAAAAAAAAAAACACCGTTCGTCATCTGGAATTGCTACCAGTCACAACAAGCAAGTTGCCCTAACAGACACCAGCCAACGCCAGGGGGGTTTAGAGTGCAGAGAGACATTGCAGGAAAAAGCAACTGCATCACAGCCGGCTGTTTTCTGTTTTTCTTTTTTTTCTTTCCAACCACTTACCCACACAAACAACAACAACAACAATAACAGTCAACAAGTGCTAGACTACTTAGCAAGCAGAGAGGAGAAGAGCGCCGCTAATTACTCAGTGCCTCCTTACTCCTTCCCCTTGGTCTTTTTTCTTTCTTCCAGGTTCTCAGCACCAGCACCGCACCAGCACCAGCCAGCGCCAGCTCCGGGATCCGCAGGCAAAGCACCGCCTGTCCACCTTGCCCTGCCAGGGCCACCAGTCAGAAGGGAGCGAAAAGAAAAAAAACTGGGAAACAGCGACCGACCCCCTCCCCGAGTTCCTCTCCAGTGCTAGGCGCTACCCACTACCCCACCTTCCATCCTTCCCGCCTGGACACTGGAAGCCCAACCGCCTTCCGCCGGCCGCCAGCGCGCAGGTGCCAACGCCCACAAAGCCCACACAGCAAGTCCACAGGTCCACAGGCCCGCGCCTGCCCTGTCAACCACGGTCCACGCCTACACCCACGCCCACATCCACGCCTGCCTTGCCCTGTCAACCAAAGCCAGTCCGCCAGTCCACCGCACCTGCCCTTGTCTACCACGCGCCGACGACCGCGGCCGTGCTTTTCTTGCCATCCGCCTTCCGCCATCCCACATTTTCCTGACGGGTCAATCCACACTCTGAACCACCGCCACCAGGTATTTTGCTGTGCCACACCCACACCCAACCAACTCAGCCATCACCACTCGTTTTCTCTTAGACCAGCCGGCGTCCTCTTCCACCCTCTCTCTCTCCTCCGCATACATCCCCAGAAACAACTACAACAACCGCGCAAACGCTACGGCTTCCTCTCCTCCGCCCCTCTTCCCACGGTCCCGACCGACGGCCGGCATCATGTCGCCCAAGCTGAAGCCTTTACTTCTCCCGCAGCTCGTCGAGGAGCGCCGCAAGTGGGACGTCCAGCAGACCAGCCCCGACTGCGATCTCTCCTGCGTCTTCTACACCACAAACTCCTCCTCGTCCGATGTCGCCTCGCCCGTCACCCCGACTTTTTCCACTGGCCACTTCCGCATCTCCAGCTCTACCTCGTCCCTCGACCTCCAGCCTCAGTTCCAAGAGAGCCCTGCTTCGCCCACCCCAAACATCCACTCCATGTCTGCGAAGCGTCTATTGCCCGACGTGCAGGAGGAGCCTTTAGATTCTGAGGAGGACGACTGCTCTTCCGAGATGCCCGAACACTTTGGCCTCTACAGCTGTCTTTGTAAGTTTTTTCCTTTTCCTCTTCACATGTTCTTTCTTCACCCAACTCGCACCTTGGAGGGACGGTTCGCTAACACGGTTGGTTTCTTCTGCATAGGCGACGAACCTTGTGAGCACCGAAATAGTTCCGAGGAAATCGTGTTTCACGGCAACCTCGTAAGTGACTACGACCTCGACTACGACATGGGGTTCCTAAGCGACGGTGACGACGCCCAATCCTCGCGCAGGAAGAAGTCCGGCACCGAGTCACCCTTCACCGGCCTCACCTCTCGCATTGGCTCCCGCCTTCCCAGCATGCCTCGCTGGAAGACCAGCAGCCGGAGGGGCAACCCGATTCTGTCCCCCAGCAAGGAGATCAGCCTCGAGAGCGTCGTGCTTTCTGGTGCTCCCTCTAGCCGCTCGTCGTCCATGTCTGCCCCCAGCCGGCCCGGCCCTGAGCGAGTCAACGAACAGTCCGTCCTACCCACGCCCGCCTTGTCCTTTTACGAGAGCTCCGAGAGCGTCAACCTGCCTTCACCCATCGATATGGACCAAACCATGACGTACGAGGAACGATCAAGCCTGGAACGCGAGCGTGGTCTAGCCACCACTCCCCTCCTGCCGCCGCTCATGATTAGTGCTCTGAGCAAGCCTCCGCCCGAGTCCCCTCTGCAGTCGCCTACAGTGGCGCCTTCCCCAGTCACCATCGAGTTTCAGTCGCCGCCGCCTGTCCTCACTCAGTTCCCGAGGCCTTCTCTAAGCACCAAGGCGTCTGTCTCATCCTTCCGATACGGGCCGAACAGCCCTGACCTGCCTCTCCCACTCCCCGCGATGCTGCAGGAACACGATGAATGGTCGGACCGTCTTGGACACGCCAACTTCACCATCACCCCCATGCCCTACCAGCCCGGGCCCGTCAACTTGGAGGCTCTTCGGCAGCTGCGCAACGACTGGGACGCGGCCCGGTGCAACTACACCAAGCACCTGGTACGGACTGGCGAGAACTACGGCGAGACGAGCAAGATTTACGCTCTTACGGAGGAGAAGTGGGCCGAGACGGAGCGACGATGGCGAGCGGCTCACGACAGCCTCATGGAACAGATCGTGGCGGTCACCAACCCAGGCCCCCATTCGTCAAGCGGTTCACGAAGCCGCAGTCGAGGACGCGCCCGCGCTAGCAGTGGCGGCGCTGCGCTCCTGGGCCGCCCTCCGGTGGACGACATCTTTGCTGGCATGCAATGGCGGCGCCTGGAGGACGGCCTGCCGAGCGCGGTGCCCCGACTGCTCGACGCTGAAGGCAAATTCCCCGCTCGAGGCGACGAAGACATTGTGGGACCCATGCAGCGGGACGAAGTGATGCAACGGACGCACAGCGAAGAGCGCAAGGGCGCGCGATTCTGGAGGAACTTGGCCGGCAAGGTCGGCCTCCGAAAATAATGAATCTCCCCTGAAGATGGGAGCTGAACCCGACACGAACACGAACCGTCGGCTCAACGATAATATCTATTACGGCCTGATTTCGATGACGAGTTTTGACGAAGCTAAACTCGCTTTACGACATGCATACCGACACACACAAACAAACAAACACGACCAGCCACTTGGGGCTTGCTTGGTTTGTTTTTCATGCTTGTTGCTTTTGTTTTAAAAAGATACCCCGACTCTAGTCACTCCTTTTTGGGACATGTTCCCGCGACGGCCGCGACGGCACCACCAAGCAGCGATGGCAACCCAAGACGTCTGGATCAGACGTTGCACATAACCATTTCTCTACTGTTCTAGACGTGTAGATAATTCAGGAGGAACCGGGCGTTGGGCAGAGGACCACTTGCCGTTTGCAGCGATGTTGAGAATCCAAAAGCTTAGATCTGGAAGGCGGCAGGCAAAATGGACGAGGCAACACCCGGCCTGGTTTGCCTCGAGGAGTATTTTTGCTTATTTGAACTTTTCTTTTAATCTGGAGGTTATTTGTGCTGCGCGAGCCGGCGTACGACACACCTCCCGGATAGGGACCAGGCGAAGGCCAGTCGGCGATTGGCCTGGATAGGGACTGGCAGGTTGGACAAAACAGAACAAAACGAAACCAGAGAATGTTGTATCATGATGTGTATCCCGGAGGATTCTACTGGCTGGACAGGGATTCTCTGGACGGGCGGAGCAGTGGGGGGGAGGGGAAGAAAGAGAGGATTTGGCTGTGTTGGCCATGCCATGGCATGCCGTAGACACACAGCTCTCCGGCCTGGGCTGCGACGGCAGCCGAGGTGTCGAGGAGGACAAAATCAAAGCAAAGCCAACAAAGATGAGATGCATTGGTGCGAAGTGAAGTGTGAAGTGTGAAGTGTTTGCGGTGCAATGTGTTTGTTTGTTTGTTTGTTTGCTTGCATGGATAGCTCGCTGGAAATGGAAATTCCCACGAACCGGGAGGGACAGGAAGCAAACAAGCAAACAAACACGAAACCACCAACAAGGTAATCTACTCGACCGGGCATGACTGAATGACGACACGGCCGGAATGACGCCCGCCGCGCTTCAGGTGCCACGCGGGTTTGGTTTTTGGAGGGTGCGCCACCGTGTCTTTTCGATGGTTCGGAGAAACCGGCCACGAAAACGGGACGTGGGCGCGCTTTGTAAGTAAGTATACGGCGGACATTGAAGACTACTATACTTCACTAGCGTAAGGGAGAAAGGGAAGGAAGACTACGCTTGAGCAGCGAGTGGCCATTGGCCCTCCCTGCCTGCCTGCCTGCCTGACTTCGGCTGCACGCACTGTAAAATGGGCTTGAGCTGGGGTTTGATGCGCGGTTGCATGACACCGGGCTGTGCTGCGCTGTGCTGCGCTGGACTGTACTGTACTTTGCTGTACTGCGTGCTGTGCTGCGTTGTAGATACTAGTTGTGGTGTTGTGTGAGTGAATGCGTGTGTGTGTGTGTGTGTGTGTGTTTGCGTGTAACCCATCCATCTCCAGCCCTCCCTCCCCCCTTCTGCTTGTTTCGAAGGCCGGGGACGGGCGGCGATGCGTCCGGTGCAGGGTTTTCCGGCGCAGAACGGCTGGCTGCGTGCAAGATTTGTTTTGCTTCGTTTTTTTTTTGGGGGGGGGGGGGGGGGGGGGGGGNNGGGGGGCGCAATTGGGCAGAGCGGATGGGTGAGACGAGATGAGACGAGGGGGGGCCCAACGGGGAGAGAGAGTGACGGGAGACGGGAGACGGGAGTGAGACGGGAGGCGGCAGGATGGGGAGACAACGCATCGATCGGGCTTTGGGTGTCTCGGAAGGGATGTGGGCGGGTAGATGGGTGATGATGGGGAGAGAGAGAGGGAGAGAGAGAGACCAGACAAGATGCCGGGGGGGATTGGAATGTCATGTAAGTCGCAGATCATCTACAGTTGAAACAAACATCATCACTTTATAGAACCCTTGCTTGTACAAAACTCCACACACTCTTCATTATATCAAGGTCGGGGGCTGCTGCCATGCCAATCCGCCACGAGTCCAATCTACCTAGGACGGGTATCTTCCGCGCGGCATCTGCAAATGCATCCTGTCTGTCCTCCAAACTCCCGTCCGTGCCAGGCCGTGCCAGGCCATTTTCCATCGCAAAAATCACAAAATCGTCCAACACGCCGTTCAACGGCAACAACTCATACATGTCCTTCCAGTGGCTTCTGGTGGTCACTCCCAACGCCTGCCAAAAAACAAAACAAAACACCAAAAAACAACAAAAAACACAAACACAAAAAACACAAACACAAACACAAACAACACAAACAACGTCGGCCTCCCAGCGCCCACAGCCTCGCCCGCTCAAACCTGCGATCGTGTCTTGGATCGCGTCACCCGCTGGGGACGGGCTGGTGTCCCGGTGGACACCATGCCCAGGTTCTCCGCGAGCTTGGCCGTGCGCTTGTTCTGGGAGGCCGACTTGGGCTTCGCGATGCCCGTCTTTCCCCGAGTGGCCTTGGCCTTGGCCACACTCTTGCCCCCCTTGCCGCCCTTGCCACCCTTGCCGCCCTTCTTCTCCTCCGGGACGCTCTCGAGAGGCTCCCTCCAGCCAACACTCTTCCCGTCCTTGGAAGAGGTGGCCGAGGGAGCATCGGAGCCGTCCGAGTCTTCCTGCGACGATCCTGCGACTCTAGCGAGAACCTGCGCCGGGTACTCAGAAGATCCCCTATTCTTCTTCGTGTTTTGGCGCGTCTGCGCCGTGAGCTCCTGCTGGTCGCTCTTGACCGCCGAGTTGAGGACGGCGCCCCCAACTCGGCCAGCTCCAGCCCGGTTCAGCTTGATAGCTGTGGGGATGGAGGACTTTGCTCCAGAGCCCCCGGCCTTCGTACGCAGACGGCTCGATCGCCGAGTCGCCGGACCCTCGCCCTCGCCCTCCTGATGGTCGGCCTGTTCAGGCTCGACCACGATATATAGGTCTGTCGGAGCATTGTCCGACATGTTGGTGTCCAAGTCAGCCTCCTTGCTGACCTTGGTGGTACGACGAGCCCGCTTTGTCGCGGGCTCCTTAGCTTCCAAGGGCTCTTTAGGCTCCTTGGCCTGCTCCAGCGGCGACTGAGCCTCCCCGTTCTTGTCGAACTTGCGCTTCTTCTGAGGACTTGGGGTGTTGGGGCTCTTAGCCACCAAAGGCTGTCGCTTGGACAAAGGCGCTACGGGAGAACCAGTCTCCGTCGTCGAGGTTTGTCGGGACCGCTTGATGAAGTCCCTCATATAATCGCGCCCTGGGCTATCGTCGAATGTTTCTTGACGATTGCTCGCAGGGGCGGGACCGTCGTTCGCGACCGGTGTGGTTGCGACCGGGGTGGTCTTGGTAGGTGTGATCTCCTCAACGGTGGTCGAGGTGAGATCGGATATAGTAGTGACCTGGCAAAGAGGCGTCTTGTTGACGGGAGTAAATGCCGTAGTAGGGGTCGGGGCCACGGTCGGAGAGCTATGCGCCTCGAAGGCGGTACGCAGCGAGGAGTTTCTGGCTGGAGTAATAGTAGGATTGCTTTCGACGGCAGCAGCGGGTGTATTTGTACCTGCGCGCTTCGCAGGGCTGCGTTGACGGTTAGGTGTGTCTTTGAACAGACACAAAGGTTGTGCGGAGTGTGTGGTCGGGTGTCCATAGACTGAGCCATTGAAAGGCAGTTCGGGTGTTCTGAAGTCGGGTGTCTGTCCGGCTGGGGTGTCCTGGATAATGCCCACGCCGCTGATATCAGGAGTTCGGAAGAGGTCAAGAGAGGATTCAGATTGTTTCGAAGGTGTGTCTTGCACAGAGCCGGAGCTGTTCAGAGGCCAGTCCACAATCAATGTTTGGTCGTCAGCTGCATAAGTAGGGGTGTCTGCAAACTGAGGTGAAGTAAGTGACATGTCGGATTGTTCCTTGAAAGAAGACTGTGTCAAAGCCGTAGACACGCCGCGTCGGGTTGTGAAAGAAGGCTGTGGCAAACCGGGGGATGAATCGGGATGTGAACGGAACGTGCGCTGGGTCAAAGCCGACGACGTCATGGGCTGTGTCTGCTTGGAAGGCTGACGAGTGTTGAAGGTGATTCTAGGAGAAGAGGAAATTGCCGAAGGAGAAGTAGTAAAGCGAGATTCGTCGAATCCTTGGCTGTATGGGAAGAGGTGCGCATATTCGTTTGACAACTTAAACCGAACGAAGAGTCTGCCGTTCTCCTGCGTGACCACGACCTTAGCGCGGCCTTCGCATCCATCTTCCGCGATCTGGGCAAGCTGATGAATAGCCGAAGAAGGTTGGGCGCCAAAGATGTTGGGGTCCTGGTGCATGTCAATGTTTAAAACACCTTGCTCGACGCTGGGAGCAGGGGTATCATGCTCGTCGGCGGGTGTATTAGCAATCTTTGGGGTTTGCTGCATGTTGGGCTGGGATTTGTCTTCAGCCTTGTCTGCTTTCTCGGTCTCGGACTTGATGGCCTCGATATTGGGCTCAGCAGTGCTCATCGGCACGTCCTCGTCGGCGAGTGTAACAGCAATCTTAGGGGTTCGATGCATGTTGGGCTGGGATTTGTCTTCAGCCTTGTCTGCTTTCTCAGTATCGGACTTGATGGCCTCGATATTGGGCTCAGCGGTGCTCATCGGCACGTCCTCGTCGGTTATGGTGACGTTGGGAATATCTGTCATAGCAGTATCGAGCTCAGTGGCTTCGGTAGGGATGTAGGTAGGGGTAGCAGCATCATTCTTGTGGGCATCGGTCTCAGTGACAGCAACTTTAGAAGCGTCATCGTGTGCTGAGGGGAGGGGAGAAGCGATAGAGGAAAAGTCACAGAACGTATCGTCGTCCTGGAATCTGACCTTGCGCGGCGACGACGACTTACGTCGAGCCTGCGACTTCAGGTGCTTTCGTAGTAGTGGCTCGCTTTGTCTGCGGCGGCCAGAGTTGAGGTTGTGGATTCTTCGGGGCTCGCTGGTCTGGACAGTATGGTTCATCCAAGAGATGGAGTTGAAGGAAGGAGAGGTCTCGCCAAAGTTGAAGTCGACTTTGGTGGGTGTCTCAATAGTAAAAGTGGACTTGGGCAATTGAGGAGTTGATGGGTGAACAAGTGAGGCGAGGCCGATAGGGCTGTCGGTCTGGTTAGGTGTCCACTGAGCTGGGACGGGGGTAAAGGCCTCAGGAGTAGTAGGCTCAGAGCGGTTCCATCGAGAAGGAGTAGGGGCCACAGGTCGGGTGAATGTAGAGGGGGACATCTTAAAGGGCGATGCCTCACCGGAGGGGAGAGCGAGTAGGGTGCTGCCAGTCTGGTTGGCGATGGAGGAGGAGTCGGCATAAGAAGGAGCTCGGAAAGTGCGTCCAGGGCGATCAGGTGAGTCCTCGATTTCAGTATCCTCTGGTGCAATGAATGAAGGCCGCGACAAGGGGCTCGAGTTGCCCGATGGGGTAATGGCAGCCTTGGTTGGGGTACGAGAACGCTTGAGGGGGGTAGATGGAGGAGATGATGACTTGGTAGGAGATGGCTCAGCCTTGTGACCGGAACCAGGGACCAACTTGACGAGGCTGCTGGTGAGGCGGTGGAAGCCGTTCTTGATGGGGCTTGTAAGGCGGGCAATTCTCTTCTGAGGAGATCGCGACTCGGCCTTGAGGATAGGAGGTCGGATCATGTGGGGGGTTTCGGGTTCAGCCATGTCAGTGATGTCGGATAGATCGGAGGCGCCGTTGGCAGCCAGGTACTGTCGAGGGTTCTTGCGAATGTCTCGCATGATAGAAGAAGCCTCGGCGATGGAGGCGGTGGCAAGGTCGACCTCGCTCAGGCCTTTCTTCATGGCTCGGACAATGATGGGCATCACCTCGTGATAGATCTGAAACTTGTTTCCGCCGACGGTGGGAATGAGTTCAGTAGGTTCAAAATCGGCGCGTCGCTTGGCTGAGGTCTTGCGGACGTAGGTACCAGCTCGAACCTGCAGCTTATCCTCCATAGAGGTCGAGGACGAGTACAGCATGAAGTTGTTGACGGCATCAACTAGAAGAGGTCAGGATCCGCACGAGAGAACATTGGGGTGGCAGAACTCACCCTTGGCCTGCATAAGAAGAGAAGCCATCTGTGCGTGCGAGGAGGGTTGGCCGCTGAACCCGACCTCTGCTTCGGCAGGGACAGGCTTGTAGTTCGAGGTTCGTCTTCGGATACGGCGAGCCTCCGACTCGCTCATCTCGGCCTGAGCCAGGGCTTTCTTGTGGGCTTGTGCAAGCAAGACAGCTCGTCGACTGCTGTAGCCGACGCGCTTCATAATGCTGCCAGTAGAGGTATGGGACTGAACCAAAACGCGGGACCAGGCGGGGACATGGATACGGGAGAGAGTAATGAGGCTCGCGTTCCAGAAACTGTTGCAACGTGATTAGCATCTGCTCGAACGTGCAAGGGCTTCAAACCAAACGTACATAGTGGTGGTGTCTGGTGACATATTGGTAGAGTCAGTCGGGAAATATGTGACAAAGGACGAGTCGACAGGGTTACTAGAGCGAGAAGCGTTAGCACAAATCATCATCTGAGACATGCCACGTCAAAAAAAGCGCGAAATGCTCACATATTCAAGGGCGGGAGCCCAAACCCCCATTCGGGGGCATCTGCCTCCATCGCGACGGATGCAGGCGAGGGGGAGAGGTGGAAGTAAACAAAGCGCCGAGGCACGGGGCAACGAGTCAAGGTAGAGCGGAAACTGGAGAATAAAGCTTCGGGAAGCTGCAGAAAGTGCGGGAGACCACGGATGCGAGATGAAAGGATCGCGTTGACGAAAGGTGGTGGGTTTGCACAGCTGCGGTGTGTTTTCTCGAGAAAGTTGCTGGGGGGGGCCCGGAGTAGAAAGTGGGTGGGTGGCAGACGCATTTCTTTGCGACGCGTCGAGGTGCACCAAGCAAGAACGCGGGTCACGTGGGTCCCTTGGTGGGGTCAACCAGCTGCATGAAATGGCTCGATGATTCACTGCTGCTGCAGGATGGAAAAATTAGGAATCTGCCGCGCCTCAGGACGGAAGGCCTCGGTCGTTTAGCGATGAGTTAGAGCAGCCAGTGTCCAGCGTGTGCTGTGTGCTGTGAGATGTGAGTGCTCACCGAGGCGTCTATTTCCATGCACATTCCATCACCCCAACCAACACTCATGCATCGCTTTGTCAAAGCAAGAGTTTAATGTAATTTACTTTTCTCAAGGCGTGCGAAATCGCCTGTAGAATGTAGCCTGCGAATTCTCTATAGATAAGTATTCCACCACGTCTTGAAAGAAGAGTATCCTGGTGATGCAACAGTCCCTCTCAACCAAGGCTTCCCCTCGGCTTACACCGACCGACCAGACCACCTACGAAACAAAGTGGTACGACCAACCAAACACTGCCAACTCAACAAGACCCAAAACGAAGCCCTTCATCCGCCATTGACATCGAATCGAAACGCGGTCTTTCACCAAGTGGCCATTGAGAAAAAGAAGAAAAAACTGCTTATTCTTAGCCAATTAATCTTGACCTGGGAGTGAGAACAAGGTGAAAGTGAGTTACTTTGATGTGGGGCTTCCACCCCATCTCGCTTCAAAGCCGCCGCAGGACAAGGATGAGCGCTTAGTCATCTTGAACCGGGCACCTCGACCTGGCCCAACGCCATCAAAAAGTCAACTTCGAGTGGGGTGCCTTGGGCGGGTTGAAAAGTCGGAGGTCCAGTTGGCTTGCTAGGGGTCACTTGAATTGTGCAATTAAGTTGAAATCTTGGTCATCAGGTATCGTAGAAGCAGTACCATTACACCAGAATTAATATGCCCAGGTACTTGGGCAGATTTAGCGAGAAAATAAGTACTAGGCATCCACGCATCGTGATGGTAGTGTTGATGATCTGCTAGGTAAAGGCAGGAAAAGTGGATATTCCGCCCCGGGGCTACCCTGCATTCCACTACTCTAAAGACCGTATTTGCAGCCCAAAATCGCGGAAATAAAGGGTACATAAAACCCACCAAAATCACCCCTTGAATTGAACAACTTCCGAGTATCCGTAATATATAAGTGACTTACTTGATTTGCGGTAGCGGTCCAGTTGATTGATTGAGGCAGACTTGAGTTCTTTCACTTGACCTTCCAACGGCCTTGACCTGGCCTGGCTGGAAGAGTGGGGTCCACGACTTGCCCCGCCACAGGGGACACGGGAGACAGACGGATCTACTACGGCTTGAACCTCGTCACCAACCAAACGTCATCCCTCCCCCGCTAGGCGTCGACGTTACAGCACAAGGCTGCTACCTACCTCCAACACTTCGACCGCCCAACAGCCCGCTTCGCATCACCACACCACCAAGGGGCAAACAAAACCTCCTCCTCCGCAGCCATGAACCGCCTCTTCGGCTCCAAGCCCGCCGGGCCCAAACCCACGCTCAACGGCGCCATCGGCAACCTCGACACGCGCGTCGCCTCGCTCGACACCAAGCTCAAGGCCCTCAACGGCGAGCTGGGCGCCTACCAGGAGAAGCTCTCGCGGATGCGCGACGGCCCGGGCAAGCAGGCCATCAAGCAAAAGGCGCTCAAGGTGCTGCAGCGCCGCAAGGCCTACGAGGCCGAGAAGGAGAAGCTCGAGAGCCAGGTGTGGAATATGGAGCAGGCCCAGAGCATGCAGGACAACCTCAAGAACGTCATGACCCAGGTCGACGCCATGAAGACAACCAACAAGGAGCTGCGCAAGCAGTACGGCAAGATCGACATCGACAAGATCGAGCGCCTGCAGGACGACATGGCCGACCTGCTCGACGTCGGCAACGAGATCCAGGACAGCCTCTCGCGCGGCTACGACGTCCCCGACGAGGTCGACGAGTCCGAGCTCGACGCCGAGCTGGAGGCCCTGGGCATGGACGTCGAGCTGGAGGCCGAGTATGGCGGCGCCGTGCCTGGCTTCCTCCAGGACGAGGTCGTGCCCGACTTTGTGGACGAGCCGCCCGAGACGGAGGCCAAGATGAAGCAGGTCGCAGGATGATCCGAGGCAGCGGGATCGGAGGTCTACGGGGAGGCCGTGTCGATGGCGGCCACGAGGCGTCGGTTGGATAATTACTGGCTCACAAACATACCATATTTCAAGAGTCGGGGGAGTCTCGGACATCATGACAAGGGTCGTTATTTTCATATTGATTAACATTTTCTTATTCCATCCAGCCGTCTGCCGTCTGTCGTTCGTGTCGAGGAAGTCTGCATGCTCCCGTGTCGACAAATACTATGATACGCTATGCCTATGTGCTCCAGGTAAAGATGTGATACAGGTCATTGTACAGCAACCGCCATACGACGGTCCCTTGTTGTCGAAGCGAAACTCCCTCGCTAAACCAAATGCTCGTCCTAGACTCCGTGCTGTTAACGACCAGAGCCCGTTGTGTCCCATACCGGGACAATCCTCAATCCACTGTCGCGAAAAACCGCACAGCCTCTTCCAACTCAGGGTCTTTGTTACAGAAATCCCAGCCCACGATGACAGGCGCCTGGCTGCAGCAGACAATCTTCCGCGCATCGAACTGGAGCTTAAAGACCCTGGCAGGTGCGTTCTCTGCCGCCGCGATGTGCGGGTGGTGGTGCTGTGCCCCCTGCTGCCCGGCGGCTTGTGCCTGAGCCTGAGCCTGTGGTTGGTTTTGGAGCTGAGGTCCCTGAGTTGGTAGGACTGGGGGCGCGCCTTGGGGCGGCATGTTGACGACGACGGGAGGCTGGGCCACTTGATGGATTTGAGCGTTACCGCCTGCGACCAGGGCGATTGGCAGAGTCGGAGCAACCACAGCGGGCTGCGCAGCGACCCTATCAGCTGGAGGCACAAAGCTGCTTGGTTCTTGGGTCAACGGGCCGTTCGGAGGCAGCGGCGGGCCCTGAGCTGCCCGCTGCCTCGCCGCCTGGCTAAGATGGATGGCGACCAAGGCATCCGTCACAGACCGTCTAAGCTGTGCGCGAACAAAAGGCGACGCCTCGCGCTCGATGGCCGACTGCAGATAGGTATGGTAGGCGAGAATAACGGGGTACATAGCCATCGCCTGCTTCAAGGCAACCACGCCCAGAGGTACGACCTGGTCGATGAGGTCTCTGTACGAGCCAGCGATCCGGTAGGCCCCCCCGTGCTGGTCGCGTAGAGAGGCCGGGGCGGCGGAGGAGCCGTTGGCTTGAGGGAGCGCCTGTCCTCCGGGAATCATGCTGGAGGAACTTGCCGATCGAAGAGGAGGGCGAACGGCAACGCCTCCCGCAGGCGGGATGCCGACTGGTGTCGCAGCGGCAGCAGCATCGCGCTGGGCGGCGGCGGCGGCCTCTTCCTGACGAAGATGATGAGACGGCTTCCAAACACCTTCCTTGTCACGCCTCCACACAATGATGCTCTGGTCGTATGACCCGGACACGATACGGCCGTACTTCCTCCCGCCGCCGCCTCCTGGAGGGACCTTGGCCCCAAATGCCTGAAGATCCTCTGGTCGCGAACTGCCGGCGTTAGCTCTACGATTGCGCCGGCGCCTTTGCTCCAGATCATGATCGACTTCCCCAGCTTCAACCGCTCGGAAGTATTGGGCATCGACTGCCTTGGCTTCCGCCTCGTCCTCGTACTTGCTGTAGGGCAGATCGCCAAAACCGGCCTGGACTGTGCGGACCAGATGGGCGTGGCCTCGCAGCTGAGCGACCTTGAGGCCCGTTGGGGCGTCGAAGATGCAGACCTCGAAGTCACTGCTGCCGCTGACTATTCTCCTACCGTCGAATTCAACGCACGCGATTCCCTTATCGTGCGCAGGAATAGTCTGGGTGCAGACTTGGTCGGGCCAGTTCCAAACCTTGATATGGCGGTCTCCCGATACGGAAACGATGGTGCGGTCACGGACCTGGATGGCATTGACGGCTGCGCTGTGTCCGTCTAGTCGCCCGATCAGCGAGAACGCGGGCTTGATGGGGAGCTCTTGGGAGAGGTCTGGTTCGTAGCCGTAGCGTCGCAGGTTTGTGGGTACTGGGCTGACGAGCTCATGTCCGCCGTAGCCCAGGTCGCCGTGTCGCAGCGGGTGGCGGTTGAAGATCTTGATCGTCTTGTCCTTGGAGGACGTGACGAGAATCCGCCGGTCAAAGCGGACATTCAGCACTGACTCGCGGTGGGCCCTGGTCAGTTTCTGCAGCAGCTCGCCAGTCGAGAACCTCCAGATGAAGACGTTGGAGTCGCTGCTGCCGGACACAAGCAAGTCCTCTTCCGGGTCGGCGTCGAACTGGAGGCAGAGCACAGAGCCCATGTGCCCGGTGAGCGGCGGTCGAACCAGTCGACGGGTATGGACGTCCCAGATCCTCATGGTCTGGTCTCTGCTGCCGCTGACCAGAAAGTCGGTGTCAAATTGGAGAGTGTACACGCACTCTTGATGCCCTTCCTCTGGGTAGCTTGGGTGAGGAAATTGAAAAGTAGAGTACTTTCCCAGCTCCCAATTAGACTCCAGCCGGCGCCGCATCGTGTAGAGATATCTCCAGTTGACGCGATAACGCGCACTGTTAACATCCCAGCTCCACAGCGACGACGGGGGCATGGTTCCCAGCGCTTCTGAAGTGGATGACAGAGGGGGGGTGAGGTCAGACTCGCCACCCGGCTCCTTACGCTTTCCTCTGCCATCAGATGAAGCCGAGTTGTTCCAGTCGATGCTCTTGCCTTTCGACTCGGCACCGTCGAGGTCCATCTCTCCCAGCGGCAGAATGACGGGTCGACTTGACGAGAATGACGAGGATGGGCTACCAAAAACACTGGCCCCTGCGAAGCTCTCGTTGAAGCTTAGAGTACGATCGTTATCAGTCATGTCCAGGTCTAGGTCCCCGTTGACGATGGCGCGAATCTTGCTAGGATGCGCGTCTTGCAACGATTGCAGACGGTGCAGTTGACGGATAGAGACGTTGAGGCCATTGTTGACCTTAACTTCACACTTCTCGATTTCACTGTATATGGCCTTCCATCCCTCCAGATGATACAGTGTCTCCCACAGCTTCCGGTCCAAGGCTAAATCAAACCACGCGCGACATGTCTGGGTAACGCTGACCAGGGAGACCGGGTCGAGATAGCTAAGGATCTTAAGGCAGATCTCGGCCGGAAGGTAGCGGATGAAGTCGATGTAAAGTCTCGGGTTCAGTCGTTGGACGATCTCGGCAATGACGGAGGTCGGGAGCTGGCTGAGGAGAGCCATGGTCAACTCTGGCGGGGGGTCAGCAAGGAAAGCTCGGGTTTGCGGGGGGCGCGCGGCAACAAACCAGTCCGAGTCTGGACGGTAAGAAGGGAGACGTTGGCGGCGAGCCATGCTGGAAGGTCGGCCTGAGATCTCAAGCTGGCGAGCGCGGCAGGCAGGTCTTGGTGGACGGACGGGTTCAGAGGATCCTCGGAGTAGCCTTCATCGGGCTGGTGGGCGGGCGAGAAGGGGTCCATGGGAGGAAGGGCGTCCTTCGACATGGTCGCGAGGCTCGCGACCCCTGTAGGCGAAACAATGCTCGGGGCGGTGGGAGAGGAATGGCGAGGGCCGGAGGCTGCGGCGGAAGGTGGATGACAAGCGCGTATATCGTCCGGAGCCGAATCAGAGGAGGTGGGCGAGCGAGACTTGGACTTGGCGGTGCCGCGGCAGGAGACGTAGAGACAGTCCGGCCCAGCAGAGGCGAAGGAGGGTGACGTGAGGTGACGTCGAGCGCAGAGAGTCACATCCGGGGAGATTCGGTCGGCGGACACTCGGTCGGGGAAGACTCGGCCAGGCGATGCTCGATCGGGAAAGGGCCACGGGCCTGCGACGGGTGCGGGTGAAGGTTCGGACTCGTTTACGAAGATGCAGGCGGAACGAGAAGTCGTCAACACAACAAACGTGACACAGCCAACAAAGGGAGGTCTGCATCTATGGAGCCTGGAGACATGGGAGGAGGCTCTGTTGGGCGTTGGCTTAAGGCCTGGCCCATCCTGCAGTGGCCTGGATACGCACCTCTAACGGACTGCGGACCTCAGGCGGGCAGGCGGGTTGGCGGGTTCAAGGTGAGGTGGTGGGTCGGTATTTAGTTAGCGCGCGGTTGGGAGGGAAGCGGCTGCGGCCTCCGGGCCGGAGACTTCCTTTACGGATACTTCCGTGATGCAATGACTTCAATAGAACCTAATCTGATACTTATTGAAACCTGAAAATATTAGACTAGCGACAGCGGACTAGGTATCAGCGCCATTACAAATGCCAGACGAGTCTGTAGATTACAACGCAGTGGTCAAGTCTAAGCTAGACACAACAACAGTCGGGGCGCTCGTGCGGAGGCGGTCTAACAACTAAGCTAGGTAGGCTCCCTGTCGTTGCAGGGCCTGTTGGGCGTCAAATCTGTGGAGGGAGACAGCCCAGACCTCCATCCTCGCTCACCCAAAACTGGGCCCCTAACACCACTGCACCAACAGTGGCGGCCTCGCTCAAGAGTCCCGGGTAGGATAAATGCCACAAAGGCCGGTATACACAAAGGCCGGTATGCATACAGCCCGGCGTTTCATTAGCTTCCTCTCTTGGCTAAAATCTTGTTCTTTGACTACAGTTCGCATTCGGAACTGCCTGCTGACGTCAACAACATGCAGGCCACTAGTTGCAGTACGAAGTACACACACTCGTGTGTTGCCTTCCTTGGTTTATCTCACACGACAGTTCGTATTCCTGCAATAACAAGAAAAGCAAGCAACATCTCATATTTGACAAGCAAACACGGAAAACAGCACCGTGATGAAACGCGCAACTTCTAGCATGAAGCAAACACCAAACAGAGCATGTCAGGAGCCAACAGTAAAACCTAGGCATTGGCACATCCATTGGAATATGATTTAAGCACCTCTTCAAATTGTCTGCTGGGAACACAATCAAGCAACCTCCCCGGCGACACTCTCCCCTCACTGTTCGACTTCTAGAAGTGCCCAAGGAAACTGGCTTCTTAGATCTCCTTTGTCGGCTCGACACACCCTGCCACGTATGTCCTCCATTTCTTGTTATCTCGACCTTGAATGCCGCAAAGGTTCAAAAGCGAAATTCCAGTGAGTTATGCTCGTTAACAGTGTTGACGCAACCAAAGCAAGCCCACTGAGATTGCATAAATTGAGCATGTCTTCGAAGAGCGTTGTGCAATTCGACTGGTGCAACGAATTGACTCGGGGGCCATCGCCTTTATTCATTACAGGCTAGTTCCATGGTTCTTATGTGGAAGCCAAGACCTCCATATACTGCATAGTAGGTAGATGCTACCTGATCAAATTGACGTCAACTCTGATTATATCACGACGTTGTTGGATCTGACCGATAATAAGATGGCTCTCGTTATGTCGCTTTTAAATCCCCTTGCAAGTAACCGTTTGCACTGGCAGTAACTCCAAGCGAAATGTCTGCATTCGGGCTGACGCGCAAGCTGTATATTCAGTTTCTGATTATCCATTTGTGTAGGATTTCCACGACGGGCCTTACCTCAACCTCGTTGCTTTTGAACTGTACCACTCTAGAAAAGGTCGAAGCCCCATTGACGTTCGGCAAGTAGTGATCAAGCTGTACAATGCTGTGAAACAACGTCTTTGAACCGCGGAAACAAACCGGCCTGTTTTTACAGATGTTTCCATCTGACTGCATCTCCCACGACATGGATGCGATATTAGCCTAGCACTTATGAATGGAAACATAGGTTCCTATCACAACGATGAAGCCCGCGACCACAATTGGCATGCTGTATTGTTGTACCACAACTACAAACCGAGGTACGTCCTTGCCATCTAGCAAGCGATATTCGGCATAAAGCTACTGAGTTGTGCATCCGGCGTCGCAACTGGATGGAACATATATATGCCTCAGTCTAATGTATTTCGACTTTCCGTGACGGCATCGAACAACGAGAGAGAACTGTGAAATAATGACAAAGAGTTGTGCTATTCGGGCTGTATGATATTTCTAGTCAGGTTATATATTATATACTATATGGTTATCTGGATTTTTACTCTCCTTAGATAGTCTCACTATTTATAACAATAGAGCAGTTGGGGCATCAGGGCATCAGGGCATCAGGGCATTAAGGTGTTAGAGCGTTATGAAGTTTAGGCGTCAGGGAGTTAGAGCATTAATAAATAAAACATTAGGGATTCGGGACTATAATAAAGCGAACGATAGGTAAGAAGTGTGAGTTTACAGCCCGAATGGCACAACTCATAACAAATGATCACATAAATACGGAAAATTTAGATACTATGCGTTCCGGCTATTGAAATGGGGGCCTTGGATAGACCGACTATTTCAGTGAGTTGATTGTCAACAACGAAAGGGAATTCGCCGACCTCGTCAACGTCGTTAAGTGAGGATGCAGATGCCCTTCGTCTAAATAAGGTGAGCGTCTTCTATGCTGCATAGAGAAGCTACCATGGCATATCGTCTGATTGCCGTTTTCTTTCTATCTCTCCCGCCATTGGGAGGCTTGCTGGGAACTTGAAGCATGCATCATACCATCGCGGGCGGAAGCGATACAGAAGGTAACATTTCGGTCCATGATAAAAAATATATTCGGCACAAGCGTCATCAAGCATGCCTTGTATTAAACGCGCGACTACTTATCCTCCAAGTCTATCCCAAACATGAACTGCAGTCGAGGCCAAGGAATACCGAGACTGTGGAAAGAGCTGAGACACGTTCCCTCTGCGAAGTTAGGCCTCTTTAGTTGAGAAACAGTGTTCATGCCATGATGCGGAAGTGGGTTGGATGTACGCTGTTTCGCAGGGAAACATAAGGTGGCTTTTGCGTTTCACTATTGAGGATGCGGACGAGCACCATCCTGGAACCGGTGGCGTTGTGTTTAAGCTTTGTTCCATTCTATCCCACAGCCTTGCTTGAGTCATGACTCAAGTTCTCTACTCTCAAGGCCCAGTGCCACCCAAGAGATGACAATTTAGTTAAATAAGAAAGAAAAAAAAAGACCACCGGAAATGCCATTACTATGTACCAGCTCTGGCCGAGGTAGTGGCGAACGGCAGTCGAGACGATGCAACGCTGGAGATTGCACACGCCGAATTTCTGGACCCAGTCCCGGTCCCTGCCAGGTGGTATTCTCGGTAAGCCACTTGGCCACTTTTGCTGCGAGATCCTCGGTAGGCTGTATGTAGGTCTGCTGAATCTTGATGGCGACTTGGGGGCCCGGGCGATGGCTTGATGATCGGCATTGGCCGATTACCCACATAGTAGTACAGCAGCATTTGGCTGAAGAAGTCGCCGGACAACCCCTTTCCGAGTCTGAGGCATGGAAGTGGAAGACATGGATGATACACACGCAGTCATACGTCTTCTGCCTCCATCGACTGAACGAACGGCCGTGCGTGGGACCGTCTGTTTCAGAGGCGTCCATGTGTGTAGCGTATGGAACTTGACGGGCTGAGATACCGGCCTACCTCGGTAGGTAAGTACCTAGGCCTAGGCTAGATAGCCAAGGAGCTTCTGGCCAACAACGACCAGCGAGCCATGCATCGAAGGTTCCATGAAACCTTCCTTGGGCCAACAGTCGCCCACCCCCTGAGATGATGTCAGGGGAGCCTAGTGGCCGAATGTCATGCGCACAAGCCTGGGCACGCCTAACTATATGTACATGTATGTATGTATGTACGCCCGGCAACTAAAGCCAGTCAAAGCCACCGCTGATCGTTCCGGGTTGCATCGGTCTGGTCTGTCTTGCACTAGATTAGTTGCGCATGTAGCCTATGTATGTGACTGTTATCGGTAAAGTGGAGGGCGGAGGGCTACCGAGACCCTTCCAAAGCAGATGTCGTCTGAACGCGTTATATTCCGCAGCAGCCAATAATCACATTCCCGCTTGGCGCGGGTTGAGAGGTGGGCGCGTGGATGGACGGTGGACGGTGGACGAAGAAGATGCGGCGGGTTGCGGGCTGCGGGCTGAGCAAAGGCCACCCGATCTGACGACCCTGCCAGGACGAGTAAAGTGCGGCAGAGGCCAGGAGATGGCTTGAGCTTGGGTGATTGGACATGGCGATCATTCCTTAGCCGCCGCGACGCGTGGTTTGCGCATGGAAGAGAGATCTTGACACTTCTGTAGGCTGATGGCGAAGAAGAAGAAGAAGAAGAAGAAGAAGAAGAAGAAGAAGACGAAGAAGAAGAGCAAGCAACCAAGCAGCGAATCCGAGAATAACCTCTGCCCGCGGATAGCGACCTTGACGAGAGACAGCGACCTGGGTGCGCCGAGCGACGGATGTATATCCACCCAGGCATCCGCTGATAGGCTGCGTGTGGTAGGGCTCTGTCGTGTTTCGGGAACAATGAGGATGTACCTTGCGAAGTACCTTTTTACTGCGTGCTTGCAGCATGATTTGGCTCTCGGGAAGGGGAGGGGACGGGAGGTTTATCGAGACAGGCCAAGGTTGTCCGAGTGTCGCTCAGGGGTATCCGCGTCAGGACTCAGGGATGTGAATGCCCCTCTACCACCTATGTACTTGGGTCCGGGAATCAAAAAGACATCCAGGACAGAGCAGGGCAAAGCAGAGCAGAGCAAAGCAGAGCAAAGCAGAGCAGCTGCTGGACTGGCTTGTTCTGTTCGCACGGGCATGGAGCGTGGCGTGGATTCATGGCATTGCATGGCTGGCATTAGGGGCAGTTGGATGGGTAGACCCGCTGAGCTAGCCGGGGATGTGTACATACTAAAGCATGTACATAGTAGCTTGGGGTGAAGGCGATAAGCAATTGGTAACGTAAATGAAGATGGAAGATGGCATGAAACAGGAGTATCGGAGAGAAAGAACAAAGAGGGGGGGGATGGAGCAAGCAGAGCACATGTGCGTGGTATATTCAAGACTAGAGGCAAAAGAAGAATGGATATGCGAAAAAAGAAAAAGAAAAACAGTGAGAAACTTGCTCGGAGATGCATCATCCATGCACACCTACGTACATTCAAGACATGCGCACTCCGTAC
Source organism: Corinectria fuckeliana (assembly GCA_019137255.1). Lineage (NCBI taxonomy): Eukaryota > Fungi > Ascomycota > Sordariomycetes > Hypocreales > Nectriaceae > Corinectria > Corinectria fuckeliana. Next base: position 46,935 of record WPDH01000055.1, on the reverse strand, counting down.
AGAGTACGTTTTTCTCTCGTCTGACGGGTAGGTATGCATGCCCTTCCCGCAAATGCACATGCCCATCCATTGACCTCTTGAATCCCACCACCACCACCGAGTACAGGCCGTGTGGAGGATATGGGCGAACAATCACCACCGAAACTTGCTTCTTTGCGAGGCGCCTAATGATAGTACATAAAGCCATTTTTATCCATCCATTCCGCCCCGTCCCGCCATTCATCTTGGACGCCCGACTTCGCTTGGCTTTCCTCGTGCACGCCGAAAGGAAAACTCAATCCCATGAATCGCGTGCTGAGCCTTGAGCCTTGAGCCAGCATCTGCCAAACGATAGCGCCCGTTCCTCTTTGTCGTGATGCCAGGCGAGCGCTGAGCGATCCTGGGCGGTCCACTCGACCACCGCGGAGGTTATGCGGAACTAGGCCGTTTGGAGCTTGGGCTGGGCTCCTAATTTGAAACAGACAATCCAATCCATCTCGCAGTCGATGCCCAAGGACGCACGTACCGATTTGGGGGGACGGGGGGGTACCTATGTCGTAGGTACCTCTCTCTTCCCTCCAGGGGGCCAGCTTCAGGGGGCTCGGCACCCGGAGCTCCAAGTAACACCCCCGCCATCCCATTGCTGCCTGCCCAGGTTCGGGGCGCCTTTAGAGTACCTTGGCGGGCGGAGGGGTTGGGGGGTACTCGAGACATAATGCAGGGCGTATACATACGTAGTACTGTGCCGAGAATTTATTTGCTGCTAGGCGGGCATACAATATCTCTTTCAACACTCCATATGTACTTCGCGTGCCAGCCTAAAAATAATATCACGAACTTCTGTCAGGGCTCCGAGACTGTCAGGACGGCTGTCAGGGCTGTTGTTCAATTGGCTGCAAAGCGCAAAAAGGTGGGGCACCTAACGGTACGATGCACTGAGGAAGGCAATTATGACTGACTGACTGATTAATTCATTGAATGAAGCAAATCAGGTATAACTGCGAAAGATTGAATATGAGTCCTGGTGGGCTGCGACTGTGGTCATTCCGTTCAATTTAATTACTACGGCACTACAAGCAAGAGCGCTCGTTGACTGAATTACTAGAGTTCTAGTATAAGGCATCGCAAGGAAATATTCCAGCCGGGTCAACATCGGGAAAAGTTCCAGCCCGACAGCATTTAAACACAATAGCATTTTCAGCTTTACAGAGCTTTGTAGAGGAAATCAGGTACATATGAGCATTTTATCAATTGCTACTGTGAAACTGGCCCAGGACTAGAGCCACACTATCTGCTAGGCCTAGTTAGTACTAGAGTTGTGAGATTCTATGTGAACCCCCTAATGCGATGCCTCGACCACTGTCTAGAATACACCCCCGCCCGCCAAGGTACGTACTGTAATACTTGCCGTCCTGGCAGCCCGTACCAAGGTACCGGTGCAGTACCGCCCATGGCACTTTCCTCTCCCACTCCTTCTCCCGGCCGCTGCCTCCATCAGCCTTGTCCTCCCCCCCGACCACGGCTTTCAGGAGAGCGTCGCGACCAGCAACTTCTCCTCCTAATTAAACCCACCACGAGATATCCCACTTCCGCCGTCCGCCTGCCATTCTTGCGGCCCTCGTCTCCCTTTGATTCTGTCGCCAGTTTCCACCTGCATCGTCCTCGCTGTTAGCGCTACTCGGATCCGCTTCTCTCCCTCGAACCGCTCGCTCCACCGCCTGACCAAGACCTGAATCTCAACCACCGCACGCTGCTCATCGCTGCCGCTGCCGACGACAACCACGACGCCGACATCGACACCCACGCCGATAACACTGATCCACGGCCCGTCTTTACATATCGACCTTCGTTTGGTCTGCGTCGCCCGCCCCCTGACCTGATCTCCGCCCTCCACTATCCAGCCACCCGCGAAGTGACTCGCCACCTCCCAAGAGGGGACCTCGTCGAGAGATTCACCGCTGCATGACGTCGGACGGATTTTGAATCGTTTCTCAGTCGACACCAAGTGAGAGTCAAGCGAGAGCCAAGCGAGATTGCGAAACCCTCTCAACATAACACCCGAACTTCTCTTGACCGACTTCGAATTGAGCTCGCCTACACAGCTCCCCTCCCTACTCCTCCCCCCTCACCGGCTCTGCCGTCCCGTCTCACCTCCGATCACACCTCGGCGGATGGAGTAAAGGCGATGGCCCATGCCACGCTGCTACGAACTAACACGGCCCCGGTCTTCCAAAGCTCCAACGGATTCGGCGGCCTGCCACAGACCATCATGAACCATGCGCCGCGTGCTAGCCAACTCTCGGGCTCAACTGCAGTCGCCGGTTCTACCACGTCCCTGAGCTCCCTCTCCAGCTCCGCCACCATCCCACAGAATGGCGGCCCCGTGCTCGCGACTGCCAACATCATCAACCAAAAGGCCGATGCCTCCCGCTCTCTCTACCAGATCTGCATCTCCCTCAAGCAGCGCCTTGCCCAGGTCCCGGGCTTCGACCCCTACCTGGAGCAGCTCGATCCTTACGACCCCGTCGATCCCCTATGGAACCTTTTCCGCACAGGATACCCTCTTCTTGCCATCTACAACTGCCTGCAGCCTGCTATCGAACTCAAGGTGGAGGATGCCGGTGCCAACGAGTCCAAGAAATCCAAGATTGCCATCTTCAAATTTGTCCAGGCCTGCATGAAGGAGCTCAAGGTCCCTCCCACTGAGAGCTTTGTCATTACTGACTTGATGGGCAATGATACCAGTGGTTTCGTCAAGGTTCGTTTGCGCAACATGCTCCCCGGGACACTTCCGAAAGTTTGCTCTCACAGCTGCTAACCTCTGAACCCCAGGTAACCCAAGTTGTCAACTATGTTCTCGACCTCGCCGAGCAGCGCGGTCGCTTGATAAAGCTACAACCATACCCCGAGGACGAAGTTGAAGCCGGCCCGGGCTTGGCGATGACCTACCGAGATCACATCATTAAGGAACTAGTCGACACCGAGCGCAAATATGTCCAAGACTTGGAGAACTTGCACGATCTGAAGAGGACGCTGGAGGAGAAGGGTGCCATTCCCGGCGATAGTGTTCATCAAATCTTCCTTAACATCAACGCAATCCTCGATTTCCAGCGCCGGTTCCTGATCCGAGTCGAGACGACGAACTCGATGCCCATCGCGAACCAGCGGTGGGGAGCGCCCTTTGTCATGTACGAGGACGCCTTTGACATCTACCAGCCCTTTATCGCGAACCAGCGCAAGGCTGCTCAGATCGCCAATCAAGCCTTCGACAAGATTCAAACTTCAGATCACCCAGTGGCGACCGACTTCAACACGTTGGACGGTTTCTTGCTGAAGCCCATGCAGCGATTGGTGAAATATCCACTCCTGCTCAAGGTACACGATGTGAATGCCAACCCAAAACAAGCAGCTAACATTGTCACAGGATTTGAACAAGAAAAGCGAGGACGAGGAGGTCAAGGCGGATCTTCTTGCCGGCTGCGAAGCTGCCGAGCGGGTGTTGCACAAAGCCAACGATGCCGTGAATCGGGATCTTCTCGACGAAGCACTTGAAGACCTCATCGGTCGCGTAGACGACTGGAAGAGCCACAAGGTGGAGCAGTTTGGCAAGCTCCTCATGCATGGCGTGTACGGCGTCATCACGGGGAAGAACGACCAGGAAAAGGACGTACGTTTTTACCACTCAAGTATCTGGGTGCTTCTGCTAACTATCTCTCCAGTACGAGATCTACCTGTTCGAATGTATCCTCCTCTGCTGCAAGGAAATTTACCCAAACAAGAGCAAGGAAAAGAAAGACAAGACAAGGTCGCAGGGGCCCAAGGTCCGGAACCGGACTGCCAGACTTCAACTCAAGGGCAGGATTTTCATGACTAATGTGACGGATATTGTGTCTCTTTCGAAACCCGGTAAGTGTGTCCTTTTCCAGGCGTGGCTGTCTCGGATGGCTGTGCTGACCCAGACCCAGGCTCTCATAGTGTCCAAATTTGGTGGAAGGGCGATCCTGGCGTCGAGAACTTTACCATCAAGTTCACGCAGGAGGAGATGATGAAGAGATGGGCTGCTGCGCTTGAGATTCAGAGGAAGGAAAACGTGCCGCGAACTTCGGCAATGGCCGGAAACGCAGCGCCCGACTTCGCCTGGACCAGGGACCAGGCCGGTGGCTTGGAGAACCCGTACCTACAGGGTGACGAGGATGAGGACGAGGACGAGTATGGCCCGGCGACGGCTCCCGCCCAATTTCCCATGCCTACCCACTCGATGGCCGGTACGATGCCTCGGACCGCTTCTAGCAGCAACTTGCGGCAGAGGGCAGGAACAGGAGAGAGCACCCTCTCTCTGGCTGGCATGATCCGGGCGCCGCCACGATTCCCCATGCCGGCGCCGCCGGCTCCGCTCAGCCTGCAGACCCAGGCTACCGGTGCCTACTCTCCTGGAGCCTGGCCTGGTGACAGCTACTTCTCCCCTGTCGCAGAATCGCCCGCGTCATCTCGAACCAGCACCACTAGTGGAATGTTCTCGACGCCCAACTATGGCTTCTCCAAGTCGGGCACCCCGCAGCCGGTGTGGGAAGACAGCAACCGATACACGGCCCCGGCCATGCCTCGCGCCCCGTCTCGTGACGGAAGCTCTCCAAACCCGCATGCGACGAACGGGCGGAATCCCAGGGGACCGTCCCTTCCAGCGATGGCTTCGCAGAGCCAGACGGCCGCCCAGCAACAGCGGAGCCGATCTTACAGCACGCCCGATATCAACGGCCCCGGCATGCCGCGAACTCGGCAGCCAAGTCAGGGCAGCATCCCGGCCGTGCCTGGAATTCCGCAGCATCTGCACCCTGGCCACGACAGCCACGTGCCCAGAGCTCAGTCTGGGTCCCCGAGGAACGACGCGCCCATGCGATCCCATACGAACAGTCCCGGCGCCCAACGGGAGCGAATGCACCAACACTCAGGAAGCCTCGGAGGCACCATGGCCCAGTTCCCAACACAGCCAGTCTACTCCCGCGGCAACACTCCTAACCAGGCCGCAAACCCCCTGCGAGTTGATGCCGCTGCCGCCAACTCCCGGACCGCGTCTCCCGCCGTGGGCATTGGAGGAGCTCACCCAGCCATGCAAGCGCCGCCACCTACTCCTGACCTACCCCTTCCGACTCAGCTCAAAGTACGCGTCAACTGCGAGACGGGCAACTATGTTACCCTCGTTGTGCCTTTCAACATCACGTACCAATCCCTCATCGACCGTATCGATGCAAAGCTCGCGCGGTTCACAAACAGCAGCATCGGCAAGGGAATGCTCAAGCTGCGGTACCGTGATGAAGACGGTGATTTCGTGACAATCGAAAGCGACGACGACATCCAAATTGCCTTTATGGAATGGCGCGAAGGCGTGAGGAATATGTACTCTGGCGGCGTAGGAGAGATAGAGCTCTTCTGCGTCGGCGACACTTCCTAATCGCTAGGAACTCGCCCATTTCCTCATATAGGGATGACTGGGGAAGTTGACGGTGCATTGTGCTAGGATACCCGCGGATCATACGCATTTTCGGCGCATGGAACACTCATCTTTATTTTGACTATGATCTAAGGCACGGTAACGAATGATCGAGGGCGTATGAGCGAGCGGCATCAATCATATAGACACGACATGGCAACGACTTGCACCAACTTTTTTTTATAAGTATTTGATATACCGACCTTCCGCGTTTCTTCTCGACGCAAACCCGGACTGCCCTCCGGCGACTTTTTGGCTCTTTCTTGGGTTCCCGGCGATCTGCAGCGCGGATTTTCTTTTGGTGTCCAATGCCTAGCATTGCGTACGGATCTGTGTCGCAGGTGGCGTCTGCGGCCTCAACGAACAGTGTCAGGCCCAATGGGATTTTCCTCCCCTTTTTTGGGCTTAACACCGAAGTATCATCATCGGGAACTGTGTCGCGTCTTTGTTGGGACATCTTTTTGTTGCTGGGCTTTGAAATTATTTGTTTATATTCTTATTAGTACTTCATGGGATATGGCGCTACTATTGACATTGGGCGTAGCTATTTGGAGCACCTATTTATATTCTTCATTTTTTCCGCTTTCGGCCTCGTGTTCAGGCTATTTGGTAAACCCGGAACAGAACGGTAGATTTCACCTTTACACGCCTATGTATTAACGTGAGGTCGACTCGGTTCACGCTAAGAAAGTACTGTTCGGCTGTTGGTCTTAAGTTCCTATATGCTCAGCCAGTAAGTAAGTAAGCAAGCAAGTCAGCGTCAGTCATAGACAGACAGTAAAGAAAGGGTCAGTATTTGCTAGCCAGTATATAACTCTAATAATTACCTTTTAATGTCGCTCCCGGAGGGCCCCCAGAGGACCTCTATAAGGGCTGGTGATGGTGATGGGGGGCTGGCTTTACCTAAGTACGTCTAGGGCGCTGCGTAGCCGGCGGCGTTAGGGTCTCATTCTTCTTTCTTTACATGATCGTCGGCCGGGCGTGGGATGGTGTTGGCGCTGGGTAGAGAGCGAGCGATGTCCGTGGACATGGCAGTGGAGGGTCCCGAAGGAAGCATATCTTGCAGGGCAGCATCTTTGCGAGATTATTTCGTTCGTTTTGTGTTGTGTTGTACAGCGCTAAATGTACACTCCCACCTCTTCATTTCCCGTGCTGCGTCCGGGCCGTGTTGTACAATTCAAGCATAGCTTCGTTCGACCAACGCCCTTTAAATGCATTCTATACCGCTTGCAATTCCCGTTGCTTTCCCCTTCGCGCGGCGAACCACTCGGCATCGTACAACCTCCCTCCGAACCTCATCCAATCCCCTCCCCCATTATTTACTCTTCTTCGGGCTGGTCATATACTTTTGCATGCGCGCTAGGTGGTAGTTGATGGTGTTCGCCGGCGCAGGCGCAGCAGGCGGGCCGTCCATGCATCGGCGCAGCTGGTTCTCGATGGCTGCGCAGCCGGTGGCGGTATAGCCCGCGGAAGCCCAGCATGCTTGTTTATGGGTTAATCGGCGAGGGACATGACGTGGTGGAGTGAGGGGGGGGGGGGGGGGGGGGGGGGNNGGGGGGGGGCGGGACGTACCGAGGACGCTCGACATGATGGCGATGCACGGGTTCTCGACGGCTCGCTTGGGGTTGTGCACGCGCAGCGCCTTGAGGGGCGGCAGCCGGATGGCCTTGTGGCGGCCGGTCATGGCTGGGCTTGTTCCACAGGGGAGTAGCTGAGAGTCGTCGTCGAGGGCCCAATTGAGGCTGTTCGCGCGGCGGGGAGAGGGTGTTTTTGGGCTCCTCCGGTTGAGCTCTCTCGCGATTATGGGCGGCAGTTTGGCGGTTGGGAAGTGAAAGGTTTGGGGAGGTCCCAGGGGTCACGTGCGGGCGGTGAGGCGGGATATTGTCGGGAATGGGGAATCGGAGCATGCACTGTTAGCTGACGGTTAATCAACTACCTACCAGTACCTACACCTACTAGTGTATGTGTGTAATGTGAAGTATTCCCACCATGATGGCGGGGGAGAGGTACGAAGAAATCTCGGTGTATCCGGCCGGTTCCGTACCCGGCCAAACGTTTCAGTGGAGACACGTGCCGGGGCCGTTTCCGCGCCTGCTGTAAATTGTAAACTCAAGGTTGAGACAGTCACGACGTGCTATGATATCGTAGGAAGCGCGATGTGTTTGGGTGACCGACAACGGCTTGAGACAAGATCGATTTGCTTACTCGCCGAGATGTAGATAATCTACAGTATTCGTAGGACTGCCAGGCTTCATCAGGACAAATCGGGTACAAAGACCTAAATAAGGAAGAGTTGTGCTATTCGGGCTGTAAACTCACACTTCCTACTAGGTAGGCCGGTAGGCCTATCTATGCCATTCGCTTTATCGCAGTCCTGACTCCCTAATGCTTTATTAATACCCTGACTCCCTGACGCCCAAACTCCATAACGCTCTAACACTCTAATGCCTTGATGCCCTGGTGCTCTAACAGTTCTATTATTATTAATAACGAGACAATCCTAGAGTGAAGAAAAGATTGAAACCCCAAATAAGCATGCAAAATGTAACATACAGCCTGACTAGAAATATTATACAGCTGGAATAGCACAACTCATAAGGAAAAGTAAGTTAACAAATGGCACCAGCTGTGCATACATAAGTAATTTTACTGTGATCTACGTGCAGCCTTGTTGATACTCGAGTACATAACGTTCGATCGTACTACTAGTAGTAACTGAGAATAGAAGAGAATTCAGTTGATTATTCTGGCAACTACAATATTGAGGCTTCCATTAACGAACCTCACTCACACTCCCCCTCTTACTTAGTACCTTAACAGCTTAGGCCTAATTATTAGGTACCTAATCTTTTTTAACGCCCCCGCCTTCTTCCCCCCCCACACACAGCACGCACGACTCGAATACACACGCCTGATTCCCCGATTGAGAGCGCTTGACCTCAAAGCGTGAAGAATTGGGCTGCAGCCGCCATATCCGCCCCTGGTCGACTGCCGACCTTGTCACTAGTGGTGCCGATTTCGCCTTGACGCCGTGTGCATCGCGTGTGTGCGAGTTCTTCTACCGCAAGTTGTCAGTGCTATGTGTGCGTGTGTGTGTCGGTGTTGCAGCCCTTGCAGCCTCTTTGCGCCGCTCTCTAAAGCCTCTGATCAATGCTAGCACCGCTGTGATTGCTGCTGCGGTTCCTTGATTCTACTGGCTTCCCACTGGCTTCCCACTGACTCTTACTGCATTCCTGCTTACTCGAGCTGCTACTCGCTGTCGCTGCCGCTCGCTTCCGCCCTCCCGCCGCCCAACTGCCCAAGCCCGCCCACACCCACACCATCGCCCACCCACCACTCTACTGTTTGTCTGACTGCCCACTCCTCCTCTCGCTGTGAAGCGACAGGCTGACATCACCGTTGCCCTATCTCGTCTTCGCTCTCACGGGTTCCTCACCATCACACTTTCTCACCATCACCAGGCCTCCCGCGACCCGCGACCCGCGTCCCGCGCGAGCCTCTCTCTTCTTCTCAGCGCAGCTCCTCCAGGCGAAGCATCTTGCCCTAGGCATTCCGGAATGCCCTAGACGGGCCTCTGCCATTCTCGCCGCTCCTCTCGCGCATCGCATTTTCCCTCTGCGACTCCGCGTCCAACCCCCTGACCCAACCCTCACTGTCCAGTGTCCGCCTGGCCGCTTGCCAACCGCCAACTGCCAGCCAGCCCACCTAGGCCTGGTCCTCCCCATGCCGACCGTGTCCTGATTACATGGTCCATTCTTCTCGACATCGCTCCCGACTTATCTCACACATCCCCCGCCTCACATCCCGGTGCTGCCCGTCCAGCGCCGCGGCATAGTCCCGTCACCATGTTTTGGAGGTTTGGCGGCTTCGCCAACATCTCCACAATCGACACCATCCTCGACAAACCCGACTTCACCCTCGAGGAGCTGCTCGACGAGAGCGACCTGATCCAAGAGCTCAAGCAGCACAACACGAAACTCATCGAGTACCTGCGCGAGGACAAGGTCCTCGAGTGCCTGCTCGAATATGTCGTCGCCCCCAAGCTAGAAACCCCCAAGCCAGCGGTCGACCCCGCAGATCAAGACGACGCTGCTGCCGCTTCCACTGCCGACGACGACGAAAAGGCCAAGAACCGCATTTTGCCCTTCTCCCGACCGCGCGCTTCCTCCCGCGCCACCGACCCTGGCCTCGACGAAGAGGAGGAGTCGGAGAAGAAGCGCAACCGCTATGCGTTTGTCGCCTGCGAGGTCCTCAGCTCCGACACTTGGTCCGTCTATGAGGCCCTCGCCGAGAACCGCCAGCTGATCCGGGACTTCTGGATGTTCCTTTCGCGCCCCGCCCCGCTTGACCCGCTGCAGGCGAGCTATTTCACAAAGGTCAACGAGTCTCTGTTCGAGAAGAAGACGGAGGACATGATGGAGCTCTTGATGAGCCTTCCGGATGTCGTCCCCGATCTGCTCAAACATGTCGAATGTCCCATGATCATGGACCTCCTTCTCAAGATCATCGCCCTCGATCGCAGTGATGGTGGCCAGGGCGTCGTCGAGGTATGTGCATCCTTCCACACTGTTGCGTCCTCCAACTCATCTTCCTCCAGTGGCTCTACTCCAAGGACATTATTCCGACGCTCCTTACCTGCCTCAGCCCCAAGAACAACTGGGTCGTTCAGACTGCCGCCGGCGACTTTATCAAGGCCATCATTACCATTTCCGCCAACGCCTCCCAGAACGAGCAACAGTGCATCGGCCCCAACGAGCTGACCCGCCAGCTGGTTTCCAAGCCTTGCGTTGAGCAGCTTGTCCAGTACATGCTGGGCGGTGGCAATCCCCTCACCGTCGGCGTCGGCATCATTATCGAGGTAATTCGAAAGAACAACTCCGACTATGACCCAGACATGGGCACCGAAGCCAACGCCGTCGTCCCGTCCAGCCGCGATCCCATCTATCTGGGAACCCTTCTGCGGTTGTTCGCCCAGAACGTGCCAAAGTTCATGAGTCTGATTATGAAGGCTCCTTCTCACAAGAATAAAATCGACTCTACGTTCGGCGAGAAACTGGAGCCCCTGGGTTTTGATCGCTTCAAGACCTGCGAGCTGATGGCAGAGCTCCTGCACTGTAGCAACATGGGGCTCTTGAACGAGCCGGGCGCCGAGGAGATCATTGCAGTGCGGGACGCCCAACGCCGCCGCCTGCGGGACGAGGGAAAGCTTGTCCCCCTTAAGGAGGAGGACGCTGCGGCCGATGACCTGACGATGCGACGGCCCCAGGCTGCCCCCGAAGAGAGCCGGCGCCTTGAGGTCACCAATGCCGACGACGATGGATTCGAGGAGGTGGAGCCCAGCAAGGAAATGAGCGAGGATACTTCCCACGAGTTTGTCAAGGCCGAGGTCGATATCCACCATGGTCCCTCTATAAAGGACGAGGATGACTTTGTGGACGAGCCTCTGAGCCCTCTTGACTTTGCCGCTGGCCTTGGTAAGGTCAATGCAGCACAGTTCGAAGAGCCGGACCTGGTGGTCGCCCCTCTCTCGCCCACAAAGCCCACGGCCGCGGAACCTGCATCTGCTGAGAAGCCTCTCGAGCCCGAGTCTGCAGAAAAGAAGACTGAGGATGCCAGTTCGGAACTTGCCAATCCGTTCGAGGTACAGGATGTCGAGAAAGCCCTGACCGACGATGGATCAACCTCTTCCGTCGTGTTGACACCGGCGCCCTCTGAGCCTGAAGTCAAGACCGAGTCCACGGACGTTCCGGCCGAGACCGACCCTCTCGCGAAAGCTGATGCTCTGTTTCCGCACCCCGAGGACACCCCGGCGCCGCTGTTCTCTGCCCCGCCAGCCCCCGAATCCGGAGCCGATAGGCCCCCTCAGGTAGCAGACAAGTTGGCTGCCGAGGCACGAGCTGATACAAGCGGCGATTCCTTGGCCACTGAGACAAAGGCGGTACCAGTTGACATCTCACAATCAGAAGACCAGTCCACACTGTCTGCTGGTGCGCAACCAGTTGTGGGAGATTACTTGAAGATGCAATTTGTCGAGTATCGCGTTGTGCCAACAATTTTAGTAAGTCACTTGGCTTCACCGGTGACCTGTACTTTTCTAACACGACTAGTCATTCTTTTTTGGATATCCGTGGAACAACTTTCTGCACAATGTGGTCTACGACATTGTTCAGCAGGTTTTCAATGGCCCCATGGATCGTGGCTACAACCCTAATCTGGCTGTTTCCCTGTTCGAAGCAGCGGACATTACGAGTGCCATCATCAGCGGGCAGCAGGCCAGTGACGAGTCTCAGGCCAAGACCAAGACGCGCATGGGGTACATGGGCCACCTGACTTTGATTGCCGAGGAAGTAGTCAAATTCACCGAGCGACACCCGCCGGAGCTGTTGTCCGAGACTGTCCTGGACAGCGTCATGAGCCAGGAGTGGATCAACTACGTCGAAGGCGCGCTGGCGGAAACCCGCGAGAGAGATAATGCCATTCTCGGTGGTGTACGCCCGGATGCGGCCCTGGGAAATCGAGCCATGGGGGGCAGCGGCCTTGGCGGGGTCGGCCTGTCGGGCTTGGGCAACAACTCCAGCAGCGGCTCCAACGCCCTGGCGGAAGCCGGCCTCAACGGCGGGATCGAGCTGAGCGAGGAGTCCAACAACGGCATTGGTCCATTCACCATTAGCGCCGGAACATTGATGTCTGGATTCGGCAGCAGCAGTGACGAGGAGGACGAAGACGGCGAAGGGGACGACGACGTAAACTCCGAGGTAAGTGGTGACTCCAATGACGATGGTGACGGCGATGCGGACGTGGACTCTTTTGGACGCATTGGCACGGTGGACTCTCCCGAGGATGTCATTATGGGCTCGCCCGAGCCTCCCCGTGCAGAATCTCCCGAGCTAGCTGAGATGGACGTTATCATGGACTCGCCCATGGAGTTAGGTGGAGAGGGAGCGGCGTTGAGTGTAACGGAATCTGGGGAGCCTCAAGCTCGAGCGGAACAGATCGAGCACGTTAGGAGACCGGGTGAACCTTAGAGAGGGGCACACACATACGAGGCATACGACCAGGCATCTACCAATGCCGCCGCAGCGGAGGACGATCGAAGCGATGACGGCATGGACCTCTACGACCTCGAGTCGTTTGGGGACATCCCTGTCAAGGATCTTCTAAGATTTCTGTCCGAGGCAATTCCCTAAGAAACTCGCAGGCGCTGTAGAGTTGGCGTACGGAACCGGATGGATGAGATGTTTGTTACGATAGCTCTTGCGGACAAGACACGAGGGACATGTATAGATGTATGAGGGCAGAGGAAGAAATGAATTAGGGCTGAATACGGAAGGAAAGAATTGGAACGGGGGATCGTGCTGCGATGCCAGAGTTCACACAGGATGTCCATCGCCGCTGGCTCACCTTTCTTTGTGTCGTTTGTCGTTTTGGCTGCCTCATACTAACTCTCGTCTTAGTTCCGAGCTTACACCGATCCCCTCAGCAATGCGGGTGGCTCGATGGAGCCGCCGTCCGTCCCGCCGCCGCCTCCCCCGGCACCCCCGCCGTTGAACGTTCCGCCTTCGCGGGCGAGACTCCAGCTTGCAGCCCGACTGGCGATGCACCAGAAGAGTAGCCAAGCCACACAGTCGTCCTCTGCCACCTTGCATCATGCCGATGAGGACGAGGAGGAGGATGATGATGAGAACCCCACGGACCCGTTCGCGGACACGGAAGAGGACCTCGACGAGGAGGAAGAGGGCGACGACGGAGAGCGGGGTTCTTGGTGGCGAGGAGTGGTAAGGACTAAAGGTATGACGACGACGACGACGACGACTACGACGACGGATGGCAACGAGTCTGACGACGAACGTGATGAAGACGATGACGATGAGTTTGGGGATTTTGCCATGGCAGAAGACGACCACAAACTCGTTTTGCGGCCTCTGGCTGTCAACCCGGCAAAGGAGGGAAATGCCAGAGGTCTGAGCGGTCTGTGGCCGTTTGGACTTTCCAAGACGGACAGGGAGAATGAGGGAGAGGGGTCCAACGATGGCAGGTCTGGAGGGCTCGGGGATGAAGCGGGCGATGGCGACGACAAGAAGGCAGTGGAGGTCAAGGAGGCCAAGAGGCGGACGAGCATTGAGGACCCGGATGATGATGAGGTTGTCATTTGAAATCAAAGATACCAAACTGTTCTAGGGGGCTTAGATGGGACGGACATAGATACGGAAGCGCGGCAGAGTCGGGAGGGAAACTGAGGGTCTAATGATGGGAGTATCTTGAGCAACGAACGAGTGATGGCGGCGATTAGTGTACGATATATAGGATTTATTGGTTTGATCAAGACGATTTACAGATTGAGTACGTGCTGTACGAGTGGTATGAAGCCATTCGTCCATCAAGGCTTCCGCTTGATGGCTTCTCGGCAAGTGTAGTCTTTGGACTAATCTACATAGTAAGAATATAGCCGTGTTGATACTCACAAATGAAGCTAGAGAAAAGCAGATCCACATCTCGCAGACAGAGCCATTCTGTTATCTAAAGCCGAGGCAGGGCAGGGCATTGAAGCGCAACAAGGAACAGTATCCCTGGCCTGAGATGGGCCGTTCGCGCCAGGGCAACGACGCCGCTTCGGACGCTTTAGGCCCGGCCACGGTAAGGATCCAGATGCTTGCTAATGCTTTGACGGCTACCCCAGAAGCGTAGGAAAAGGAAGAAAAAAGCAGGAGTACCTAGCTTTCAGCCCATAAGAAACAAACGGCCCCCGAGCGGGAAGATGGGATTACGAAACTGAAACCGTGGGGGCCGGTAGTGTAGTTAGCCCTGGACTTGTTTGGTTGGTGCCAGAGACGACGCGGGGAATCGGTGTACTTGATTGCCATTTTAGATCTGGGATTAGCAGGCAGGGTGAGTTGCCAAGGACAGACAGAGCGTGTCCTGATGACATGGCCGGGTTTAATGTGGTGAAGATGAAGACGAAGACGGAGACGATGACGGAGACGATGACGATGACGATGACGCTGGAAGCTTATAGTAAGCGACTGGAGATCAATGGCAATGGAACAAACGAAAAAAACAGGTGTGGCGAGCGAGACCTCAGCTGGCAGAGAAGGATGCTTGGCAGCTCGCAAATGTCTCCCAGCGACGTCACAGGAAGTCCCAAGGTTAAGCGCAGCGTTGACGATGGCGATAGACGCTGATCATCTCTGCCGCATCGGGCAGGAGCATGTTTGGCGCGGCCATACATCTAGGAGGAAGCGCGCGAGGGATGGAGAGGATTCGCACTTGCATAAATCCTTGATCGACTTTGGGCAAGATGTTGCGTCGGTGGTGTGGTTGGTGATGAAGGATTTCAGGCACCCACTTGATGGGAATCCTTGGGGGGCACTTTGAGAGGAGGCCTGGGTACCTAAGTTGCTAAGCTACCAGGTAGGGTCTGTGAGGAGTGCACGTGGTGTGATTGAGAGAGAGAAAAGAAATGAGGGATGGCTTAGATAGTACATAGATACGACGTAGGGATTAAGGAAATGGTGATTTCGGAGGCCGAGGAGACAAGTATATATGTATGTAATGTAGTAGTGGAGGAAGAAGTGGAGGAATGGCGAATGGGACTTGAGTGAGGCACAGCCAGGCTGAGGCGAAGTACATGACATTGCCTCTCTCTGTGTGTGCCAAACTTGAAGTCTCCGATCGACGGCGGAAGCCCGGTGAGCGAGGCTGGAGCTGGCTGCCACAGGGCTCGTCCTGCTCGGTACTACTGTGGATTGTGGATTGTGGATGGGATGTGGACGCTGGGAGCCGCTGTGTCTTTTCGCCCGGCCGGGGTGGTGATCCTTTATGACGCTCAAGGGTACATTTCGTAGCTACTTAGGGCTAGCAGGTTTGATGGGATATTCGTAGGGGAAGGGCCCTTGGGATCAAGCTAGCCTGTTCAGCTCGGGCGGGCTTTCTTCTCTGTGGCAGATGGTCTATTTTGGTAGATCATCTCAGTAAGCCAAGCCAAGCCACGTTCAATGTGTAAGGTATTCATTCAGCTTGGGGGCTTCAAGGTATCAAAAGTACCAATTTTAACCAAAGTGCAATTGCTTGTCAAGCTGCTCCAGTCGGTTGAATAAAGGAGGGAAATCCCCATGTACGGGCCACGGGGGTGGAACAAGCAGACCGCCCTGAGCATTAGGCGCCTGGCTGTGGGCCATCTCCCCGATGAGTGGTGGTGATAAAGGAGCCGTCACGAAGGATGCCAGGCCGACGATGCACGCATTCGGTGGGTCGAAGTGGGCGTCGTGGTGTGCAGCCGACCCGAGGAGGCTTAACAAACTCTTGTGTAGATTTACTCTTGTGCCTCTCAGATGGATGCAAGCACAGCTGTGATCATCCCATCCTCCCCCTTCAGCTCTATGGAGCAGTGTAGCACCCTTTGATCCCTCCCCCCTGCCCCCAGAAAAAAGGTTGGCCGGGGTCGTGATCCAACTCACCTACCCAGATACGTAGTACACGATCCTACATATCTAGTACCTAGGCCTACTTACGGAGTATTAGAGAGGCGGACCTCCCCCGAGAAGGCCCGGAAACGGAGGATGGCGATTGAGACAATCTGAACGGCCCAGAACAATCGAACAATTACCTCCGCGCCTGGCAGTGATACCATTTCATCATCTTTCATAACCATCCCGGAGCCCGCTGTTTTCGCTCTTCTCTCTTCTCCGACGCCATCGCCATGTGGCCATTCTAAGACACCCGTCTCCGAACTCGTCTCCGAACTCTTTTTGTATTGCTGCCGGCAAGAGCGGCTCTCACCGACGTGCACCTTCCGCATCGTCCTCGTTCCCTAGTAAGTAAGGCATCGACCATAACTACCTACCACTCGTCGCATCGCCTAATTCTCATCTCCTCCAAGACCTCGACCTGCGCCATGGCAGAACTACGACCGAGCCTGCCCAGGCTCGACACCCACGTCTTACACGATGAACCCGCTTCCGAGCGTCTCATCATGGCCGTTGCCCAGACGCTCAACATTCCCAGAACCGAAATCCTCCTCTTCGACTCCTTCGCCGATCTCGGCGGCGATGAAGATGCCGCTGAGGCGTTGCGCATGGCCTGCCGGAGGAAAGGCATCGAGGCCAAGGCCGAGGATATCATGGGCTGCCACACTCTCGCCGAACTGCAGACTCGCATAACTCCCTTCCCTCCTCGGCTGCCACTGGGCTCGCACTTGGACGCCAGCACGCCTGCGACCTCCGAAGAGGAAGATGGTTCCGTGCCGTCCAGCCTGGGCGCCGAGGACATCTTTTCACCGACTCTCAGATACTCCGTGTCGAGCTACGGCTCGCTGACCACCAGTTCGAGCTGCAACGACTCTTGCGCCGCTGCCCGACCGACGGGCCAAGACCTGGAGAGCCTTCTCAAGTCCAGTCGGCGGGTGCGTAACGTCTGCTTGGTGACGCCCCGGGCTGGACCTTTCGACGGCCAACTCGTCGCCCTCGTCAGCATCTCCGACTCGGAGCCATCACCAGAGTCCAAGGCTGGTGAGACATCGCTACCTCCACGCTCCGAACACGCCATGCAAAAGAAGGAAATCCGGTCATTACGCATAGCCGTGCAAGAATGGGGAGCCGACTCCCGGCGCCCTCGGATCTGGGTTCCCCTGCGGTCCATGGCCGAGCGCGATGACGGCAGGCCAGACACCAGGACCCTCCAGACATGGGCCCAGAACATCAACGAGGCCGTCTACGAGGAGATTATGAAGCTGCAAATACCCGAGCCTCGTCGCCGGGCCATGAGTCCGATGTCAAGACAGAGGCAAATCAAGTCTTGGGCAGAGTCGAGGTGGTCCGTTTGGAGGGACGATGACGACCAGTTTGACTGCGACGAGATGGAGTGTTTCCCGCTGGCGCCCATGCAGCAGCTATATTTTCAAACCTCAATGCGCCACATGCAGGACTCGGCATCTATCGCTGAGCCAGCATATCGACATACCCAGAGCATAATGCTGCGTGTCAAGGGCGGAGCCGACGAGTCCGATATCGAAGCCGCCATCGAGGCCGTGGTTGCTCGTCATGCCATGCTTCGCGCCCGGTTTAGGCCAGTCCCCGACGACTGGGTACAGGTCATCATTCCACAAGCCTCCAGCTCATATCGCTTCGGCCACCACGCCGACGTCGACGACGAAGAGATGGTGGCCCTTATCGAGGCCGCCCATGCGGCCATCAACCCCACCGATGGCCCGGTCTTTGCTGTCCAACATGTCAAGAACGACAAGGAGCAGACGCTCTACCTCACCGCACATCATCTAGTAGTTGACTTGATATCGTGGCGCATCATCGTGCATGATCTCGACGAGCTGCTACACGAGGGGACCCTGCTCTCCGAGGGCTCCATTCCCTTTCCCCACTGGATTGACTATCAGAGCTACGAGATGAGCCAGAGACTCTTCGAGCCCACCCTCCCGTTCGAAGTCGTACCAGCTGATCTGGGGTACTGGGATATCAATCGGGATTCAAATTGCCACGGCAACACCCAGCGGTCCAGCTTCTCCCTCTCCCCAGAACTGTCCTCCATCCTGCAAAAGGCATGTGTCGACGTCTTGCGAACCGACGCTTCCGACGTATTCCTGGCATCGCTTCTTCTTTCCTTCCGCCAGACATTCACTGACAGAAGCCCTCCGACCCTCTGGAAGCGGGAGCATGGGCGGGAGGTGATGCACGCCGACTTTAACATCATGGAGACGGTTGGTTGGTTTACGTCTCTATGTCCGGTCGGTGTAGGAATAGACGCCACGGCAGACTTGGTCCAGGTTATTAAGTTGATCAAGGACACTCGTCGGGCGATTCCTCGTGACGGCATCCCGTTCTTTACCTCGGAGTTCTCCACCTCAGAGGGCGCCGAGGGCATCCCCGTCGAGGTCCTTCTCAACTGGGTCGACACTCTCCAGCAGATCCAGCGACCCAACGGTATACTGCAGCCTGTTCCAGTTCCGGGCCAAGTTGCGGGCACGCTTCGATCTGACGTTGGCCCAAGTGTCGGCCGGATGGCACTCTTTGAGGTGTCTGTCATGATCGACGACTCTGGCGCGCGTGTCGACTTCGCATACAACAAGAACGCCAACCATCAGGACAAGATCCAGACGTGGGTGCAGACCTTTGAGCGTCTGGTATTAGAGGCCATCGGTAGGTTAAGATACCACGAACCAGAGTTGACCTTGTCCGATGTCCCCCTCTTGAGGACGTCCTACAAGGCGCTCGCCAGGCTCGGCGGCGATCGTCTCGTTGGCTCAGGGCTCCCGAGCTCCAGGGACATTGAGACCATATACCCAGTCACCCCCGCGCAGCAAGAAATCCTCATGTCCCAGGGCCAGTCCACCGAGAGTTTTCACGTCCACGGCGTATACGAGCTGAGTGCGTCCGGCGGCACGGTCGACACTACCCGCCTATGCAAGGCCTGGGAGAACATCGTCGCTAGCAAGCCTGCCCTGAGGAGCATCTTCATCGACAGCGTCTCTCGAGAGGGCCTGTTTGACCAAGTCGTGCTCCGAAAGATTTCTCCTAACATGCTGTTCATCGAGTCATCGAGGCCGGAGGAGGTGCTGTCCCAGGTACCAACCCTCAAAACGCCTTTGACCGAGCCACGACATCGCCTTTCCGTGTGTCATACACCCGCAAAGACTTTGGTGAGGGTAGATGCCAGCCAAGCAATCTGCGACGTGAGTATTCCCTCGTCCTTTTGACCATGACTGTGCTAATCAAGTAGTTGATGAGCATTCATAGCCTAGTCGCAGAGCTGTGCAGCGTCTACTCCGGCCAGACGCCGACGCACAGCGAGTCTCTTCACCGCACTTATTTATACCACGTCTCGTCCTTGGACACAGCCTACAGTCTCGAGGTGTGGAAGACGGACCTAGCTGGCGCAAAGCCGTGTTTCTTTCCTCGGCTGAGCCCCGAAGCCGAGGATGCCAAGCCTCAGCCCTTTGACCTCGAGGTGACGCGCGAGCAACTCATGGCTTGCTGCCAGGAGCGCGAGGTCCAACCCACTGCTGTTCTACAGCTCGCTTGGGCACTCGTGTTGCGTGCCTTTGTTGGCATGGACCGCGTCGCCTTTGGGTACCAGTATTCCGGACGCGATGAGGAGCTTCTACAGGGCATAGGCAAGGCTGTGGGCAGCTTCGCTAGCATTCTGCCTTGCTTGATAAATGCATCGCCTAACCAGACCATCAAGAAGTGTCTGACGGTAGTTGACGAGGCATTTTCCAACGCCCGGAAGCACCAGAACCTCACCATGGCAGAGATCCAGCATGCTCTTCGGCTTCGAGAAAAAGATCTGTTCAACACCTGCTTCTTTTTCGAGGACGAGGATGTCTTTGCGGACGAGGACATGGATACAGGCGATCTCACGCCTTCCCTAGTCACTTCTGCCCGTCAAACAGACTGCCATCTGTCTCTTACAGCCATGTTCACTGGCAACCATCTCCATGCCAACCTCAGCTCTCGCTTCCTCTCCAACAACCAGATCCAAAGCGTCATGCACAGCTTCGAGCGCGCCGTCAAGAGCATCATTGAGCACCCGACCCGCCTGATAGCAGAGGTGGATCTGTTTACCGACCGCGATTATGCGCAGCTCGTTGTTCAAGACTGGGAGGCCAACCAGAGGTCCCAGAAGATCTCGGCCTGTCTGCACGATGTGATTCTTCGCCACGGCCAGAGTCGCCCGCATGCCCCGGCCATCTGCTCCTGGGACGGTGATTTGACGTACGTCCAGTTGGCCACGCTGGTGATGAGGCTCCAAACATACCTGGTGAACCTAGGAGTAGGGCCTGGCATGACCGTCCCCGTCGTTCTCGAGAAGAACCGCTGGGCCCCGGTTATGCTCCTCGCCGTGATGCAAGCCGGTGCCAGCTTCGTCGCGCTGGACTACCAGGACCAGATCACCGTCAGGTCAACCATCAACTACCTCAAGCCTCACATTGTCCTCGCCACCGAAACAGCTTGGAAGGAGCTTGGCACCATGGTCCTAAACCTCGTCATCGTCAACAATGCCTTCTTCGCCATGCTGCCTCCCCGCATGTCGACGTTCTTCCAGGAAGCCACCCCAGAGCATGCGGCGTGCGTCTTTGTGACTCCTAAACGAACAAGCAGCGGCGCCTCCAGGAGCATCTTCTTCACGCACGCATCCCTGTGCTCCACCTTTGCCAGTCAGAGAGCGGCGCTGAAGTTGAACAGCGAGAGCAGGGTTCTGCAGCTCTCGGCCTTTAACGTTGACATTTCCCTAGTGGAGATTCTCGGGACAATGGTCCACGGCGGTTGCGTCTGTATTCCGTCCGCTAAGGACCGCATGCACGACCTGGCCGGCGTCATGGCAAGAATGGGCGTGACCTGGACGTACATGACGGGCGTGCTGGCCCGCAGGATAAAGCCCGAGACGGTCCCGGCTCTCAAGACGCTCTGCTTTCGGACGAGGAAGCTCGACCCTGATACCTATGGTCCTTGGCTCGAGAACAGGAGCATCCTTCTGGCGTACGGCGCACCCGACGTCTGTCCTCTCGGCATCTCCATCACCGAGGTTGCCCACGGCAAGGACCTGAGCGTCATCCCGCCCCCCATAGCTGGCCGCTTCTGGGTCCTAAACCCCGAAGACCCTCGGAAGCTGATGCCCGTGGGAGCAACCGGAGAGTTGGCGATTGACAGCCCAGCCATCACGCCGCACCGGTTCGCTCTAGATTTACCACTTGTAGTCAGCCCACGACATGGCTCGGACAGGCAGAAGGCGCGGTACCTGAAGACGGGCCATCGCGTGAGGTATCTGGAGGACGGTAATGTCCAGTTCATCTCCAGCGTCCGTGACGAAGTCGTTGTCGACGGCTCGAGCGTCGATGTTGCCGACGTGGAACAGAGGATCCGGCGCTGCCTTGGCCCAGGGGTCGACGTCGTCGTAGACAAGATTGCCACCAAGGACTCTGTCCGGATCCTAGCTGCCTTTCTCGAGCTCAGCGACACACTCTTCGACGGCCAGGAAGGCCTCGACAAGGTCAGCCTCTGTGTCAAGGAGCGCACCTTTATCGCCAAGAGGCTCTTCGAGGCATCCCTCGAGAGTCCCGAGGCGCGCGCGGCCAAGCTCCCGGAGCACTGCACCCCTGCCATCTTCATCCCGCTCAAGGCCTTTCCCATGTCCACGTCGCTCAAGATCAACCGCCGCAAGCTCCTGCGCATGGTGGCGGGGCTCAACTATTCGGAGCTGCTCGACATGTCGACCGTGCCGAACCCACAAGAGATCCAGCGTGTCGTTCTAGCACAGAAGCCCCTGCCCCTGACGCGCCCCGAGGAGGTAATGAGGGCCGTCTGGGCGCGTGTGCTTTCCATGTCTCCCGCAGATATCAAGGGCACGAGCAGCTTCTTTTCTGCAGGGGGAAACAAATTCCTGGCTTCAGAGCTTATCATCTCGTGCCGAAGAGTTGGCCTGCGGGTCTCCTTGAGCGAAATCTTCAAAGAAGCTACCCTCACTGAAGTGTGCCGGCCAGCATCGCTGGAGCCCAAGAAGGAGCGAGTCAAGACACCGCCCATGGATGCTTCGTTAAAGGGCTTTGACTACAAGTTCGTCAAGAGCGTCGTCGCCCCCAAGCTGCAGTGTCCCGTACAGGATGTACTCGATGTCGCCGATGCTTCGTCAGAGCAGATCCGGAACCTCGAGCTGGGCATGTACACAACACGGGCTGATATTGTCTGCCTCTTATTGCAATTTAACGGCCACGTCAGTCCAAAAAAGCTCGAGTCTGCTTGCGAAGCACTCACCAAGCTGCACCCGGTCCTTCGAACGGCTTTTGTGGTGCACGAGCGCCAAGTGTGTCAAGTCATGTGCAGCTCCTTCAAACCTGCATTTAGCAAGTCTGCGTGCCCGAGCTCGCGACTGGAGAGCGTTACACAAAAGCTGGTGAAACAGGCTCAGGCCATCGAGTTCAGGCCCCGCGTCCCGGTCACCAACTTCAGCTACCTGGATGCCGAAGACCATGGCACGCTCATTGTCAGGCTTAGCAAGGCGCAGATTGATGACGCCTCGGCTTCTCTTCTCGTGCAGGACCTCACCACTCTGTATGAAGCGAACGATGCTCCGATGGCGTCGAGCTTCTTTGAGTACATGCGAGCAACCAAGGCGAACAGTCTGGAAGGCATCGCGTACTGGGCAGAGCAACTAGACGGAGCCAAGATGACCGAGGTCGTCTCTCACTCCAAGCCTTATGGCCCGGCAACGCAGACGTCGGTTCAAGAAACTGTCAAGATCAGTACTCTCAGTGGCCACGGCCTGACCCCAGACACCATCATCAAGGCAGCCTGGGCAACGGTGCTCGCTACCATCTCCGGCACGAACGACGTGCTCTTCGGAGAGATCGTGCAAGGTCACAATATCCGGCTTCCAGACAATGCCAATCTCTCCACCATGGTCGGCCCCCTGACAAACACCATCCCCGTGCGCGTCCGATTCCCCTCCGGGCACAGAAGCCCTTTGTACCTGATGAAGGCCATCCAGCGACAGCGCCGGTCCAACTGCCGCTACGAGTCGTTGGGGATCCAGGAGCTTGTGCAGAAGTGCACTAACTGGCCCCTGTGGACGCGCTTCAGCACCGTCGTTCAGCACCAGACTACGGCTACGAGTACCGGTTCTGCCACGCTCAACATCGGAAGCACAACCTTTACGTACAAGACGGTCGAGCCCGAAGCGCGCGACCTCCCGGACCTTCTCGTATGCTCGACGATGGAGACGTCTGAGCGGATGACCCTCAAGATCCAATTCTCTGAGGACCGCGTCAGCATCGCCTTTGCCGAAGACTGCATGAGACTCCTCGTCGCCGCACTGGAGACGCTGACGTACCGCGACACTGTAGACCAGCCCATGCTACAGTCTGCCGAGGAGATTGAGCGCTCAGAGAAGCGAATCCCTTTTTCCGTGCCAGAGGCAGATGGACCACGGATCCCTCTCGACCAGCTCCTGCTTCCAGTGCAGCGCGGCCAACTAGAATCGGCCATCTCCGCTGCCTGGAATGGGGCCCTGGGCCAGGATCCTTCCCAGGAGACGCTTCAGGAGGCTTTCTACACCGGCGGGTGCTCGCTTCTGCCCGCACATTCCCTTGCCAGGCTCCTCGGCCTCGAGCTGTCCAAGGTCGGCATCAAGGGCATCGATGCCATAGCCTTCACGGCAGAGGACGTCATCGAGCATCCCACGATGCTGGCCCAGCTCGAGCTCATCGCCCGCAGACTGCGCGAAGGCGGCGCGCTCTCCCTGCCGCTCCCCCGCAAGACGACGAGCTTCCGCGCCGACCAGACGGCTCCGGCCGCAGCCACTACGCGGCGCTCTAAGTCGAGCGTCTCGGCGCACCCCCTGACGTGGCGCAATAGCATGCGTCTCCTCCGCGGGCGCGAGAGCCTTAGCAGCATGCGCGGGCTGACCATCAAGGCGCCCAGCTGGAAGAAGCACAAGGAGAGCAAGGAGCACAAGGAACACGACGGGGATTCGCCTACGAGCGACGTCGCCCTCGTCTCGCCGATGAGCAGCGTCCGCGAGAGTACCATCCCGGAGCTCATGGACATTTCCTCCCTCTCGGGCCTGTTCGCAGGACGCAACAGCGGTGGCTCGGATAATATCGTGGAGACCATTCTCGAGGAGGGCGATGAAAAGTCGGGAGTTGAACAGGGCCAAGCGAGTCTGGCGTCGCCGACGAGCAGCGATTTAAAGCACAGGTCGATGTGGGGAGCTTTGTACAACGGCCGAGTGTCTCCATCCAAGTAGAATTGTCACATCTCGTTCAAATCTTTTTTTTTTTATAAGCCTGGGGTTTAGGCGTTGGATCACGATACCTTTTTTTTTTTTTTTGGTCTTCACAATGTCAACAGCGAGCGAATGAGATTTGGAACATTCATCTTTTTGTATATCATATCCAACGAGTCTATTTTGCCGTCAGATTTATCCGTGGGGGTATATAAGTTGTCCGGCTCCCAAAAAGGAACCCCTCAAAATGCAAACGCTCTCATTAATGCTCAAATCACGTCGTCCTAGGAAAATTCTCCGATTCGAGGACCAAAGTACTCGCCGTCGGCCAGCGTCTTCAAAGTACAGGCGTTGTCTTCGCAGCCGCGGTAGGCGATGTCGTTGCCCCACCACTCGAACTCGTTGCCGTTGTACTGCAACGCGAAGAACATGATGATGCCGGAAATGGCGATGCCGCATGACCAAGCTGCCGAGAGCACAAAGTTGTACTGGGCAAGTTAGCAGGTGGCCTGAAGAGGCTTGCACGGCGAGGGGACGTACCTTGGACCATAAGCCGAGGAAGCGCGACTTGAGGTAGATCCACGAAAAGTATGCAATGGGCACCGAGGGCCACACGTACGACATGTTGTACGGGGCCCAGACGATGCCTCCGTACAGAATGGCGACGGGGTGGATCTGGCGCGTCCACGTCCACTTGGGGAACTTCTTGTTGAGGCCCCAGAACAAAAATACCACGGCAACTCCGAGGGGGAACCCAATCAAGGTCTCGCTGTACTGCCCGTCGTGGCCCCAGATCTTCTTGGGACCGACGGTGCCCCAGAGAACCGAGGCGGTGAAGAAGGTGTTGACGCCCGGGCAGGTCAGCTTGAACCGCGCGTCTTCGGTGCACACGTCGTCAATGAGGGTCATCTGGAAGTTGAGGACGCCGACGCAGATGAAGGTGCTGATGAAGGTGGCGACAATCTGGGCGGAAAAGGTGTGTCGGGGAGGAATCTTGACGTAGTGGGCCAGCTTGAGGTCGTTGGAGAACATGACGGCGTGCGCGCAAGTGACGTATCCGAAGGACTTGAAGTAGTTCATGGCCAGGGCGTTTCCCTCGACCCACGATCCTCCGATAAACTCGGCAAGGACGTTGAGGGTGACTTCGATGCCCGTCATCGACTTGATGATGCCGACGGGGATGACGAAGACGATGCAGAGCCCAAGACCGTAGAAGATGACGCCGGGCGACGTGTGCGTCTCCCAGCCTGCGATGCCCGAGATGCCAAAGGCAATGGCCAGCACCAGGCAAATCATGTACCACCACTCCGGAACCTCGCGATACGACTTCATCAGCCGCGTGTGGACGTCCAGGTCGTGGAGTTCGTCGCTGATCTGCGACTTCTTCTTCCGCATGCTGTTGATGAGGCCCTTGAACCCAGTCACGATCTCGCGGCGATGATACAGCGCTGCGTAGGTCAGGGTCGACGTGTAGATGCCGAAGAAGAACATGTAGATGACGACGTTTCCGGCCCCCAGAAACGGCGGCGAGTAGGCGGCATACTTGTCGGCGTCGAACAGGCCGCGGTCGTTGACGGCGAGGGAGACGTTGTAGAGCCGGCCGAAGTGGTCGTAGACGCGGTTGGTGTTGATGGGGAGGTAGCCGGTATCGTAGAGGTTTCCGTACCAGAAGCCGACAACCACCCAGAAAGAAATAAAGACGCCGATGAAGCGGTTGAAGGTGCTGAAGAAGGGGACCATGAGCGGGTCGGCCGAGTCCCAGAGCAAGATGTTCCAGTCAAAGGTGGGGAAGGGGTTCACGCCGAGGCCGTTGTTGGAGCCGGTGATGGTGTTCAGATTGCGGTTGTCGGGGGCGATCCAGGTGATCCAGTTGAAGTTGGAGAGGGAGGTCCAGATGAAGTTGGGGAACCAGAACCAGACGAACATGGCGCCGAACATGACGTAGAAGAACTTGAGGCGGGAGATGCGCCACACCTTTCCAAAGGGGCCTTCGACGGGAGTGTTGACGTCGTTGTGGAAGGCCGAGTTGAGGGCAATGGTGACGAGCGAGGCGGGCCAGACACAGTAGGACGGGTAGACGAGGAAGCGACGGCAGATGCCAGCCATGCCGTAGCCGATGAAGTTTGTGCTCAGGGCGATGAGGATCTGGTAGGCGAAGTGGGAGGCGTAGGGCTGGTTGAAGTACTGGGGGAGGTACTGGACCCAGATGATGTAGTTTGTGTAGGGGGTGTTGTAGGCGACGTTGGCCATGATGGTGATGAGCATGTGCTCCTTCTTGGAGAAGGTGCCGGGGTTAAGAGAATGGCGCACGCCGAACAAGGTGAAGCCGTAGTCGGGTAGCCATCGCTCGCAACCCTTGCCGATGGGGTACGCCAGCAGCTGGGCGACGTTGGCCATGATGCGTATGGCAGGCTGGCGGATATCGAAGAGCTGGTTGGTGAAGGCGAGGAGGACGGAGAAGGAGAGGCCAATGGCCCAGCTGCGGACGGTGGAGCAGGGCACGCTGGTGTCGTCCTTGTTGCTGACCACAGCGCGGACTTCGGCGTAGGGGCTGTTGTTTGTGATGAGGGCGGCCTCGAGCTTCATCTCCTGGACCGTGTTCTCGTACTTTTCGGGGTTGGCGAAGAGGTCGTCGTTGTCGAGGAAGGACTTGATCTGCTGGATCACGGCCAGAGGAAAGTTGGGGTCCTTTTCGTGAATGCGGTGGACGCGTGTCATGATGTCGTGGACATGCTCGAGGGTGTACTTGGAGGCGAGTTCGCGGGCTTCGAGCAGGTCATCTTCGGTGACGTGGAGGTCCTGCTCGGTTGTATGGTAGTCGCCGAGGTCGTCTTCATCGTAGGAAAATGACTAGACAGGAGGGGGGCACGGTCAATTGGACAGGTACGCGACGGGACCAGGGAACAATATGCAATTACCTCGTTGTAGTCCGAGACTGCGTCGCTGGAAGCCGCAGTCTGAGCACTGCGGACGGACTGGGGACGTAAGGACTGAAGGCGAATGGATTGAGGACGGCGGCGATGGAGGTCGGGAACCTCGGTCGCCCCGCTCGTGGGAACCGTCTTCTCGTTTTCCGCCATGGCCGCGGGGCCCAAGAATGGAGATGGCTTCACTCCTCCAGTTCAACGTCAGGCGAGACGCCGTGGCGGACGACTCGCAGATGCGGACAGCAAAGGACGCGCGGGGGATCCGATGGAGGGATTGGCGATGGCGGCTGAGGCAATCGAGATGGCCGGGGGAGGGGAGGGCTCGAGCGGAGGAGAGAGAGAGCGTGGGCAGCGTGGGCGGCGATGGTGGTTTAGGACAACCGAGGACGAGGCTGCGCGGGAGTAGGCGGCGGCGACGGCGACGGCGAACGAGGCGTGGGATCAAGGAGACGGTGGGATCGGGTTTCGGCAGTCGAGGTGGTGGGTTGTCGTGTCTCGTCCATCCAGTCTTTAGCCGCAGAAGAAGTCGACCCGCAGAAGGTACGAAGTCGATGGGTATGTAAGTATATTCGGTCGGGAAACGGCAGGGCGGCAGACCACAGACGGCAGAGCGGCAGAGGAGAGTTGCAGTGAGGTGAGTTGAGTGGAGGAGGGGAGTGGGTATTCTGATGGATGGATGGATGTCAATTAATTAGTGTTGGTCTTGTATGTACATACTATGTAGGGCACTTTACTAGGCGGGCTGCCCAGCCGCGACAGTGCTCTTACAGTGCTCCTCCTGCATGCGGCAGGGGATTTCCCACTGTGGGACAATGCCACCTTGGATCTCGGAACGAGAGAGCCGTAGTGCGTCGCACGTAGCGCGTGTCGCTGGCCCCGGGTGCCGCACCGCAGAATGGAGAACGGCAAAGACGGCTTCTTCCCTTCTCCGCCAGTGGAGGGTGGCCCTGTAGGGTTTATGCTAGTGGCGGCCATCCCCAGGGAGAACAAACAGGGACGCCTCCAGACACTGCCGAGTAATTATTTCCCAGGCTGGTGAATCCGGAGGCGGTATATTATCCGAGCACGCCACGCCATGGCCTCTGCTTCTCCCTCACTCGGTCGTATATGTACTTCGTACGTAGTGGTGTCTCGTCTCTCGTTGCATATCGCAGGATTGCGTGTTCGTGTATCGACACGCGTGCGCCTGTCGTGTCATCGCCCGCTCTCCGTGCTCCCTTCGGAACAGACGGCACCGTGAACTGCCTGATGGCCTCGCGGAGATGCAATCTCGTCCTGGGCCTCGTGCCATTGCCGCTCTTCCTGATGCTGGGGATTCCAGGAGCCCATGTCACGTGCCGGCAGTTCTCTTCAGGCGAGTCCGATCTATAATGCTTAAAGCGGCGGCCCGTCCATTTCATCTGCGTCCCCATCTTCCTCCGGCTCCAGTTCCCGGGTGCTTCTTGAACTGTTCTTGGCTGCCGAGGAGCCGCATCTCAGCCCGGGCGGGCCCTAGTCAGCGGCCGACAAATGCCGTCATTCCAGAGCCATTCTCCCCCGTTCAGACTACGTGCCGTCGTCCATGGTCTATACATCTCGAATGATGAACCCACGAACTGCCAATTTTCAGTTGAAGCCCTTGGGGTACTCCATGCAATTAGATATTCGCCCAAGAGAACCATATAGATAATCGCCATCAGCCAATAAAAGGCCTTGCTCGAGACACGTGGCTCCCCCTTCCTGAGTCGCGGGGTCCTGGCCCTTGCATTGGGACGATTCACAGCAAGCCACGTGACTCATCTCGAAACCGAGTTGAGTATCTCATCAATGTCGACAAACGAGAGTGCAGCCAGAGTTTCCTTCCAGATGCGATCTCTCAGCGACTCGCCGTCCGCCCCGTAGACTGCCGTGGTGTACCTAGACCCGGCCCTTAGCTTCTGTTTCCGGATCCGGCTTCCCACGGCCAAGTACGCCTCGACGGGGGCCTGCTCACGCGGAAATCCTCCAGTCCATCAGATAACTCCCGTGGCTCTCGTCCCCGCGCACCGCCGCCGCATCGATAAACGTGCTCGCGCCCTGCGCCATGGTCCGCCCCGTCAGCGACTTGACCGCGGCGAAAACGGCCTTCAGCGCGGGGTTGATGTTCCGGTGCAGGCCCGTCCCCTTGACCAGGCCCGGGTCGACCAGGTTGACCACCACGTCGTCGGCCCGGACCCGCTCCGCCAGCCCGACGACCCAGAAGTGCGCGAGCGCCTTGCTGGCGCCGTAGGCCTCGGCGGCGTCGAAGTCGGCCTCGTCGTCGCGGCGCGCCAGGAGCGGGTCGGCGGACGCGCCGTCGGGGAACTTGGTCATGAGCGCCGGTCCCGGAGTTGACAATCGTCAGGCGGCCCGGCCTTCCGGGGGGGGCCTTGCTCTTCAGCGTCGGCAGCAGCAGGGTGGCGAGGAGGACCGTGGACAAGTAGTTGACCTGGAACATGTTCTCGTGGCCGTGCGGGCCCAGCTTGAACTTGTCCTCGACGATCCCGGCGTTGAGGATGGCAAAGTCGATTCGAGCCAGCGTCTCGCACCTGGCTGCAAACGCCCCGATGCTTTCGTACGACAGCATGTCGACCTGCCAGACCTCGACCGTGGCTTGGGACGCTCGCCTCAGTGCTTCGGCGGCGGCCTCGCCCTTTGACGGCGTCCGCACGGCCATGATCAAGCGGGACAGGCCCATGTCCAGGAGATCTTGCGCGCAGCGGAACCCGAGGCCGGTGTTTCCGCCCGTGACGATGGCTGTTGCGCCGGCCAAGGATGTGCCCTCCGGGATGGCCACGGGTTTGGCAAATTGGGATTGGAAGAAGCGATAGGGGCCTGGGGCCAGCTCGAGAGATTTCGGGGCCATCTTGACCGGCTGGAGATTGGTAGGCGGTGTTTCTGATGGTTCTGAATGGTTCTGAATGGTTCTGAATGGTTCTGAATGGTTCTGGATGGTATTGAATGGCAAAGGATGCTCGTTGTCAAGGGCTTGAGACGATGATGTTCTACTCGTTCGTCTATCGTACAGACTTGACCTTCATTTATATATCTTCGAGTCGCCTTCCCGAACACAGCTTGCCCTAAAATGGAAAACAATCCATCTCGCGTTTCGCTGTTGAACAGCGTAGACTCGCAGCGGAGGCAGAGAATCCTCGACACCCCCTTCCCTCCCAAAAGCCAAACCGCTTTAGGAAAACAATTCGACATCCTGACATCCAAGTTTGTGTGAATGACGGGACCATCTGCCGGAGGAGCATCGACGAGATCCCGCACGCCTTTCCCGAATAGGGAAACAATCTGGGTCTTGGCACTCCGCCACGGCGCCGGGGGCTATCGGCCATCAAGACGGCCCCGTCTCCGCACATCCCGGCTCGATTGTTTTCCCCTTTTGGCAGACGATTCACGTCGCTTCTTAAACTTATCCACCAAGCGATCTTGGTTCCGCCAGAGTCCTTCCAAGGTTGGCAATCAACTCACGGTTCAAACAAGAGGCCGAAACGCAGGCTAAAGAGCATCAGCGTCATGCTTGACATCATCCGCGATGAGCCTGGGAAACATGCTTCTTCGAGACAGCACAGCGAGGCTACGTGATGAGATCATGGATCACTCATTCACATCAAGCATCCATCAAGTTTTGCCAGATACAAGTTTTGCTCTGGGGTCTGACCACCTCGACTTGCGCATTTGGCTCACTGCAGTCTTCTACACTCTCCTCACGGGCGTCTTCTGCCCTCTGGTCTCGGGTCCCTATTCTGGTTTACTTGGTGAGCAGCGATTCCCTGAAACCGTTCAACATGCAGGCCTACGATAACCCCAACGAGCATTATCCAACTGACCAGTGGGTTATTTTGTCGAAAATATTATGTTTACCCCATTGTGTATATTACTCTGATGTAGTGCATTCAAGGGAACCCGCCGTCTGCTTAAGCGATACAGCCAAGACTCTAAACTTAGAAAAGACTCGTCTTTGTTCCTGGGTGGCTGAACAATAGAGACAGTTCAAACAAGGACAAGGACATGGGCATAACAAAGACATTGTTGCTTTAAAAAAGTTCAAAGGCTGTGGAACACAGGTTCCATGTTCTTAAGTCCACTCAGAACGGCAATAAACCACTCTCCGTTATAAATTACACTCATGATCTCAGACTCTCCCTGGCTTCTTCGAAACCATAGCTCCTTGATTGTCATTAGGAACTACCCAAAGCCTATTCACTTTGGAAACCAGACACTCCTTTGGCCACGCTTGCAGACATGTCTCAACGCATTACGAGCGTGCTGGACAGCCCTCTCGTCCACTTCCTTGCCTTCTTGGCTCTGGTTTCCTGGGTCGGCAGCTGCAGCGATAGCAGTCATTGGACCGTCTGCGAATGGATTGGTTGCGGCATCTACCGTCTCGCCCCAATCCTCCTGATTGCCTTCGCGGTTGTGTGGAGCATGCTCCGATTCGCTTACCTCTTCTTTTACCTCGAGATGGTTGAAGAATGGCTCACGGTTGCCTTCTACTATCTCTTCCTCCGAATAGCTTACCTCATTATATGCATTGAGGTATATAGACGACGGCTCGTAGCCGCCACCATCTCTGAATAGGCTCCTTTTTTAACCACATTTGTTAGCAGGTACCGTAAAACCGGATTACACAAAGAGCTCCAAGAGCACAGTCCAGTATATTATTCTACCCTTTGATGAGTGAGTACCCGCCAAATTTACTCTTTAAGGGGCCAAGGCAGGGGCACAACAAAGACACTGTTGCTTTGAGCAAGCTTGAAAGCCGTAGATGAAGGTTATATATTTGTAACTCACTTACAGCGTTAGTAGAACACTCCCTTATAAATAACACTCGCATCTCAAACTATCCTCCCAAGCTACCCTCCTGGATTAATACGAAAACTCCTTCAAACGTCTCAACATCTTGGAAACAAGACGCCTTTTTAACACCCTTTTAATCACACTTCGAGACATGTTTGGCCCACTGGACTACTTCGTCGCCATCCTTGTCCTGGTTGTCTGGATCGGCGGCGGCAGCGATATAGGTGAATCGAATCGTTCCATCATCCACTTCTTCCTCGTCATGGTGATTGCTCAAATCCCGGGACCCCTTTACGAAACCGTTTTCTTCACTTGTCGGTTCTGCGCCTTTCTCAATTGGCTCGAGTATATCTTTTCGTTTCCCGTCGTGAGATGGAGCCCCATTGTCTTTGATTCCTTAGGTGAGTAGCGGTACCCCGAAACTGGTTTATACCAAGCGTCCCCAAAACCCAACGAATAGTATCTAATTGACATGTAGGCATTCTCGTCTCCTTCAACGTACTTTTTTTTTTCTGTAGAGAACATTACGGATCCTTCCACCCCACCTCAACGCCCGTCGATAGAAAGAGTGTATCTAGTCGGTGCCGAAGAGGAATAGGTGCTGGTCCTCACTCTCCAGGTTGCTAACCTGTAGTCATCGGAGTCGTTGACGCTTGTATATACTTTGCTCTGAGCGCCAAGTCTAGTTATGCTGACCCCTTGATAATTGATTATTGTACTGTTTCATATACTAGAATCGAGCCACTAGCCCCAATCGCCGTGGTTGTATTGACTTCATGTCGCGTTTGTTGTGTGGCCTGTTCCCACATCATGACAATGTAGGACTTCATTTAACAACGACACTACAACTACAGGGACAGAATTCAGCAAGTGCTTTGCTGCCTGTCTAACCCTGCGCAAGGCCCATCTAGGCTTCGAAAAGTTGATACGAGGAGCTACAGCACTTGCGCGGTCCAAATAGACATAGATTTCTCCACGAATAGCCAAACAATTACTTACCTCGAAACCACCAACCGCCCGAGAATGCATCACTAACCAACCGCCTGCAACCAACCAACCAGCCATCCCTCACCCACACACGGTCGCGAACCGGGCCGGTTCCTCACGCAGCCCTGCACGCAATTAGGCAGGCAGGGCGGCAAAGATGCCCAAGGCAGCCACATGGCGGTGTTGCATAGTAATTACTCGAACGACGGCAGTTTTCTTTGCATGGCGCTCTTCCTACGACACTCGTCTGGCAAGGCTGGCAGAGAAATATTGAAATGTCTGGGACAATCTCCGTCTAGAAGCGCCGAGATGCAGCGCGTCCATCGGCGTTCAGCTCGCCTCATGCAAAATGCACCTGTCTGACACTGGAACGCCCCCTTTTTCTTCTTCTCTTTGGTTGTAAAACAACGCATCCTTGAAACGTCTCTGTCACGATCGACGCTGGCTGTGGACGTTGATCATGCCGAGAGAAGGCCTCATCTACAGCCCTACCGGCTGCACCGGAGCAGCACGGTAGGGCGTGGGACCCGCACCGCGCCGTGCCAGCCCAACCGGGAATCATCCAAGTTTTGCAGAGTTCCAACATACTACTCGCACTATACAGAGCAGAGATGCCTCGGCATATATGACGCAAGTCCACCGTCTATCAATCCCATTCCTTGCGGCCTTGCCGTCCTCGCAACCGGGAGTCGCTCAAGATCCACGCCTCGAAAGCTCGACCGCGGCTCGAGTTCCCAGAAGCAGGGGTGGGGTCCGCCTTACAGCCCTGTCGGAGAAAGGCCAACTGAGCGTCGCAACGTGCAAGGACACACCGACGGAGATTATACGGACTGGGGGGTTCCAAGGACGATGGTCTATAGAAGCCGTCCTGATATAGTCTGCCGGCGATTACTTGCGCAGCCTGCAAGTAGACCGAGTGGATCATGGCCTAGGGCAAGATGAAATGCCGCGAGGTGAGGGTAGAACGGCACTTTAGAGACCCCGGTCCGGGACCTTTGGATCGTCGTGGCCGTAGTTTAGGCCTAGTTGGTTTGAGAAAGAGGAAGGAGGAGAGCGACAGGGCACGGATTAATCAATCGCTAGTGCTAATGACTAAGTACATGGTCTAGCAAGAAGCGCGCTGATCGCATTGGGTGTGGCGTGGTTGTCGCGGTCCATGTGGCAGGACTCCTGTTGGGGCGTCACAGGCGCACGATGGATATTCGAGAAGGCTTCTCTGCAGTTGATGGAGATGGCACGATGGGCCTGCGACGGTTGACCGGGAATGGTCTTACATAGTACGAGGTGGGTTGGCAGTGCGTCGAAGGAATCCCCAAAGAGCGCGCTGGTGTGGTTCGCGAGGTCGGCCGGGAGGAGGCCTCTCGGATGTGGTCAGACACGTCCCGGGCCTCTCTCTGCTGCCGGGCTATCAAAAGGACCAGCTTCTTTGGGCCGCTGTTTGCGTTGCCTCAGAAAGGTACTTGCTACCAGTGGTGACTGTTTACCCGGTCCACGATAGGGTCGCAACTCAACTTGCAACCTGCGGGGTTAACAGCACTAGGGCCGATCAGACAAGCAAGCCGGGGAGATACTGAGTACATACTATGTATGTACGCATGTACGTATGTACTTCGTGCATCGGTACAATCACGTAAAACGGGACCGCCTAACAAAGTTCGGGTCAAATGATTCCATAAAGCCGCCTCCATTCTCCCTTCTCCCCTTCTCCCTTGTCCGTTTTCTCCACAAATGATGCCCGTTTGTTCGTCCTCCTGGAGCAAGACCCGTTTCAAGGCTGGCTGGCGGGGGGTCAAGGCGGTTTCATGGTCCAGGCCTGCGGAAGCCGTGGACGGGCTGCGAAGCTGCGTGTTGGCGGGCGGAGCATCCATAGCTAGCGGTCTTCTACAGTAGCTAGAACCTTGGGCTGGACTGCGGAAATGCGCCGTTGATGCCCCTCAAGGATCCCTCATCTCATCCATCCATCCATCCCCCCATCAATCTGCCTGCTGGGGTACCGCTTTTGGCATGTGATTGTGCCGAGACGGCCTGGCGCCATGTCATTGCGAGACGACGCCCAGGAGCGAGTTCCGCATAAGCACCGAAGTGAGTCCTGGATTGCGTGGCCACCCGCACCAAGAGGCCGAGGCTAATCCACCACGCCACCCCCTGGTCGAGTTTCCCGCAGAGGAAGTCTTCGGGAAGGCTTCTCGAACAGTGCCTAATCGGGGTGGGCGTGGGAAGTCGAGGGCGAGAGTGCCAGCCCTGGATCCTTGTTACGGCCGGGTCTGCCGGAAAGGTTTCGAGCTTCAGCCCTCGCAAGTCCCCCGCGCGCCTCCACTGCTAGGAAAAGAAGCTTGTCTACGAGAAGCGACAGAAGAGGCTCCTCCGCGCCACGAAGAGAGGCGCAAATTGTCACTCTTCCCAGAGAAGAGGCGCGCGTCTGCGTGTGTCGATTGTGGTGGGCCCGGAATGGTTGGAAGGAAAGGGTAGGTACACAAACAAAGTCACGTGCTAGCTGAAAGAGCTGCCAGCAAATCCTCAGCTAGCCAAAAGAAGGCCTGAATAGTAGCTAGGTAGCAATACTCTTAGCAAGTGACTGGCTGTTTCGTGCCGAAGGATCCAAGATTGGAGCAGCATTCGGGCCCCTAGCCCCCTCTCCTCCCTTTTATGCGTATCCTGGGATCGACAGCGTTTATACAGATGTAAACAGCATGGAGACTGACGACGACAACGAAAAGCCAGTGTACAAATATGGTTGGTAGACCGTGAAGCATATACAACAAAATTCCCTCCACAAGGAAAATAGAATCAATCAAAAAGCCTTTAAGAGAATATCTGAGCTAACTCTCGTCGAGAGCAAGCCATTTCATCTCGCCGACGGCTTTACATAGTGGGAGTGCCCTCAAACTCCACGTAACCAAGCGCGAGAGATATATTCTCTAGTGAAACTCGTTAGCAACCCGATAAATATCTTGATCAAGGGGTGACAATTACGCACACACTGAGTACTGGCTCTCTTGTTGAGATTATCTATCGAGGAGCAGCTTCACATAAGTAGCATAATTAGTCCCCTCAGAGATCGTCAATCACTTACACAACCACGCGCTTGCCACTCCTGTCAATAGCGAACCCTCCAATCTCACAGCCATGCTGCGCCTAGATTGTTTTCACTAGGATACTTCGCCAACAACCTTGACAAGCTTCTCGCCACCATAGCGGTCCTGAAAGAGTTGGCGAATGTCGCGTGAAGACATGGTCTAGTTTAGTAAGATGGATATAGTACGTGAAATGCCCCGAAACCAGGAAGCCACATGTGGGATAAAGGCAACAAAAGTACCAAGGTGGTAACTAATCTTACATTCATTAATGTGACCTGTTAAACTGTATAGTATGAGGTTATCTTTAAGAATGTTAATGTCATTCTTAGGAGATAGCTCGGTGCCAGCGCCAGAGTAACCCGACACGCCAAAGACAAAATCTCAGAGCGCTTGGTGAGACCATAGGGAGTTATCGAATCGATGGTCGGCAGAGAGATCAATAATGATGCTCCTGTTACCTTCTGAACTTGACTGAGGGCTTTAATGTAGGGCTTGCAAACACCGTTGGAGAGCCATAACCCAGCAGTCAACCTGACCATCCTTATCCAGCTG
Organism: Corinectria fuckeliana; assembly: GCA_019137255.1. Taxonomy (NCBI): domain Eukaryota; kingdom Fungi; phylum Ascomycota; class Sordariomycetes; order Hypocreales; family Nectriaceae; genus Corinectria; species Corinectria fuckeliana. Next base: position 10,396 of record WPDH01000055.1, on the reverse strand, counting down.
AGCACCATGCAGTGTACCCTCGGGCTCCGATCAAACCAATGCGAGACGGGACGTCGTTCGAGGCATTCTTCTTGCCAAGGGGCGCATTAGGGTTTGTTGCAGCGGCGTAACCACGTTGCTGCTGGCCCCTCACGCTTGCTAGCAATTGCTTGCCACAACCTGCTGAACGACCTCTGGCGTAGACTGGGTACGATTGCGAGCGGGCAAAGCCGCCAGGACTCTTCGTAGAGTGGGTAGAATGGAGAATCATGACGATACTACCTCAACAACGCCCAAAGTCTCTTATGCTTGGAGCAGCGGCAATCGACGTAGATCGTTGAACAACTCGGCGGGCGGCGGCGCGCACGGCCACGGAGGTGGCAGAGAGCATGTTATCGGGTGCTTCTCAGCCCAATGGACTCGGTGGTGAGGGTAGGTCGATGTTGTGGTGATGTCAAGAATGAAACTTGGGAGTGTGTGGGGAGGGGCCCTAACATTCTTTCCTGCCTCAGGCGGTACGTACCTAGGTACATGGATTTTAAGTTTCCTTGAGGGTGAGTGCATCGCTTAATAAGCACTGGCAGAGGTCACGGCATGGAAACGGTGATATGGATAACTAAACCGTTATGGATAACTAAACTATTATCTATACATTATACAGTAGGCATAGAAACAGTGAGGTTATGCAAGCACGTAAAATTATGTGGTTTGTTTACCTTATGCGAGTTAGCCAGCTGACCACGGCTCAGGGACATCCAGTCCAGCCTCAGTCTGAAAGCGGCACTGCTCAGGTACCGATGCAATCAAAACATGCCATGGTACAACTTATCTACGCGTGCGTTAGCTCAGGGCTGATGAATTTAGGCTAGTGAGCGCCGGGCCCTGTCCTGGGCTTCTCGGGGCAACCCTTCTAAATAGAAACAACGGGACGCACATTCAACAGTGCACAAGCTCATGGCACAGCCAACAGCTCCCAGCTCCAGAGCAGCATATCAGAGAGCCCACTTTGACAATCTAACAAGCATGGTGCGTCTGTCATCCTGCTTCTCCGAGGCTATTCTCGGCCGACCATATCGCCGTCTAGTGACGTTTCAGATTAGAAGGGGGGGCCTGGGAAGCAAACGACGATGGGGAAATGCAGGCTGCGCGATGACCTCGTTGGCGGTGGAGCATGGTTACATGGTACCTCGAGGCCCTGTTCCGGTCTGTGAGGCAGCCTTACGGCTGCTTTGCAGGAGACCCCTGGAGGGTACTACGCGGCTCCGTGGCTCCGCGCAGTGTTCCGCGACTCCGTGTAGGCGTTCCGCGACTCCATGTAGGTGTTCCGCGACTCCGTATAGCAGGGTGGGTTGTTTCCGCCACGAGCCGCCGACGGTAACGCTGCAATTAGCATGATACCACCTCTGCCCTACGGATACAACCGCATCTGCTCACTTCCGACTTGCAAGGGCCAGATGACGACGCGGGGGTGGAGATGAGCCTGGTCAGTGAGTCTTTCTGCCTCCATTGGCAAACAGCCCTTTTCGGGCACTTGCAAATCCCATCTGGCCTCGAGAAACAGGTTCGACAGCAGCATCGTCTCGGTGAGACATGCGCGCCTTACAGCAGGACGTCGCCTCCCGCGCAATGCGGCCCAGATGGATGGCCAGTCCGCGGCCCGTTTGGCAGGCGAACGCCTCAACCGCCGCCCTTGACGTGCAAGGCGTCGTCATCGTCAGCCCGGCCCGCCACTTCGTGAATCGCGCAGGCACTTCGACGCTCTCCGTTCGCCTAGAGATGAAATCATGCCCAGCAGATCTCCTCAACCCCCGTCCGATGCTGGCGGATCGCGGGCGGGGCTGACCAAGGCTGACCAAGAGCTGATCAGAGCGAACAGGTAGTCCGGAGCATCCAGACGACACACGAGCTGGCGCAATCTTGGCACTGCTCCATCGCGGAATTAACAGCATCAACTCACCCCACACAGCGCTCTCCCAGAACGGCGACCGGTTTTCAGCTCGCGCTGCTGATTGGGCTGCTCGTCCAACTAAAGGCGGGCGAAAGCTGGATATCCGGAGACCGGAAATGAAGAGCTTCGTCTGCGTCTTTGGAGGGGGGCGTGAAAGTCTGCGTGTCCCTAGTCGCCCCCCGTTCCGGCGCTCTGGGTCACCGTGGTTCGGGGCCTCGGGGCCGTCCGCCTTCGCGTTCCCCGGGGAGGGCACACTTGGGGGCCGCCCACGGTCTGCGGAGGTTGATGCGGCCGAGGTAAAGGTGGAGAGCCGGAATAGGTAGTTCGAAAACGGGCATCTTGCATGGCGCCGTCGACATAGGGCTGTCCCTTTCCCATTTCCTTCGCCTTCACTCCGCCAGAGATCAACAAAGCTCATTTGTCGACCTGTCTGCTTCCAGCTTCCAGCTTCAACCGCCTTCCGCCACCCCCCATTTTCTTCCCCAACTCGTCCTAGAGATATTCGATAGCGTGCCTCCGTCTGAAGAGCTAAACCGGATCTATGATTGCTAGCCCTACGGCGCTCAGAAACAAGATCCCTAACTGGACGCGCGTTCAGCCGCGTGATGAGTTGAGTTCCCTTTTCCTGACAGCAAAAATCTCGATCCCGCTCCCTCCCGCCGGCTCATCGTAGGTACTTTGGGTGTGGTTTGAGCAAAGTACAGTCTTCTGCCAAGGTCGTCCTGAATCATGGCCGCTGCAGCTGACGGTGCCCCCTTGACTCGGTATACGAGGTACTCTATACGGAGCAGATGCTCGATCGTTCATCGTGGTCTGCGGAGCGCCGCTGCCTTTTTTGCATCTTGCACCCAGGGGTTTTCCGGTCTAGACATTATCAGGGCAAGTATTGCTCCTTATGTAGAATACTCCGACGAAATATAAATGGATGGACGTTAGCACCGGTACATTCGCAACAGGACCACAATTGCAGCAACGTCGAAGAGCCGATTCCCCACTATCGCTGTGACTGAACGTTCGACACGCCCCTTGCTCTGATGAACTGTTCGAGCCCTACCTGAGCCACCCCCGTTAAGATCGCCGGTTGTGGCTGTTCGACCGGACGCGGCGCTACTCGCCCCCAAGTCGCATGACCTCGAGCAATAGCGTTTGTGGACGGCAGATAGACTCCGATTCATCTCAGCTTCGAGCACTAGAACCATCGGGCTCGTCTGCTTGCTTGCGCCGTGAGCTACAAGCTGGCGCGGCCTTGGTGACCTCCCTCCCACATCCCGACCCCGATGGCGCGTCGGCGCCGGCTCGGCGACGCCTCCTTACGAATTGATCCGGGCGATGGTGGCACCGGAATTCGGAGCCGCACAAGTAGAGGTTGCGTGGTGCGACGGGATATTGAGCGACCGTCTGGGCCTCGAACCATTGCATGCGTGACACCTCATTACAACGCGATATTGGTTGTTCAGACAAGCCACCATATCTCCACGATCCCTAGCAGCCTATCATTCCTCGGCAACACGTGCCTCTGCTGGGGTGCCAGGCCAGCCCTGCAAGCGAAATGGCTGGTGCTCCCGCGTCGAGGCCATGGCCAGTCAGGGACAGCATCAGTTAGCTGTTCCTTGGGCCTCGTCAATCTGGTGGCTGAGCGTCTGACAACGGAAAAGATGAACCACGTTGCCCGATGCAGCCTGGCCTGCGGCGTGGCATCTCAACCTCGAGCTGAAACCCCAGCCAGCCTGTCATTCGATGCGTCTTTTGCCTCTTCCAAGGACTCGATGCATCGTCTCGGGGGGGGGGGGCTGCTTCCAACGCAGTGAGCAAGATTCTTTCGACCGTAAGCCTGCAAGCGGGCGACGCTTGCAAGTTTTGGGCTGTGAGTGACCGATGTTGCATCGCCACGGGACGGACGGCCTGGCAGTTCTAGGTGAGATCTGAATTTTCAAGCCGCATAGCCAAGGGAATGCTCGTGTCCAATCCCAGAAACCCGGGAGACGGGGCATGCCTTGGAAAACTTGCTTCTCGCATCTCAGCTGTCTGCTGACTACGCAATGCAGGGAGGCTGACGGAAGAAGAAGACGGGGCCGACAATCTTCGGCGCAGAGTGCATTTCCCCGCCACGCCGTCTGTCCAAGGTGTTCCAGATGAATACCGGCATCCAAACCCAGGCTTGCAAAGATAAACTGACCTCTCACAGCGAACGATGGCGGCTACAGCTCACCGTCAGCAGCATGCATTGGCTCCCTCCGTCCGTGTCTCCATTGCAGATGGGCTCCGAACAAAAGGGCCAACGTTCCGGACACCAATGCCATTTGATCCTGGAACTGGTCCTTAAAAAGTGGCTCTATGTAGCTAGACGCTGGCCGGCTATGCAGGAGAGAGCGAAACCGAACCCGAGCTGCTGGCTGGACGTAAGCACCTTAAACAACGGAAGACCAGGATATCCGGGTGCATAGTATGTCGATATGATCACTGAACGTCGATTGAACATGTCGAGTATACCCATAGCCCCTTGGAGTATTCCGCGACATGAACAATTCAGTCTCGCCGTCTTCGGTCATTGAGTCGCCTTGTGCACTTCGTACAGAAAGGGGCCGTCAGGGGATCTTGCATGTCAAACCCCCTACCCGAGTCTGTCCTATGGGAGATCGACACAGCACAGATAGGTAGCAACTCCGCTCTGGCAACTCCCACGTCTCCTAGGTCAGTAAAGGGGAACACACGCCTTGCCTTCCAGAGGCAAAGAGTCGTTAAGGACGCGTGGGCAGGGGGCGGGGGGATTGCGTGACGCTCACTATTATGTACTCCTTGCTCCGCCGACAACTTTACACACCCCTCCTGAAACGCGAAGCTTGCTTGAGTCTGAATGAAGGGCCGTTTCGAGGTCGATCCAAGGTTCTGACAGTCGCCGTACATGTACAGCACAGCCTGCCGTGGCTCGGCAGTTGAAAAGACGGGCCTCATTCCCTGCCGTGTGGGTCACGTACCGTCCTACAGAGCACACTCAACCACGGTTCCGCCTGGGAGATGATGATGACGACGAATCAGTGGCTGTGAGCGATGATCAACTGAGACAGGCAACGGGCAGGGCTGATGATGTTCGGTATGCCAAGCAGAGCAAGTCAATAGTGTCGAGGGCTCCGCTGACTCGCCTTACTATGTCAGGAGACCTCAACGAATGCGTCAACTGCCAGTATCAACTGCCAGGTCAGTCGAGGACAAAGCCAAGGCCACCACAATTGCGGGGACCCAAGCCTGACCTATAGCAAGGCTTCGATCTGAGTGCAAGCTCGAACGCGTGTCGAACGGGATGTAAAGGCGGGATACCAAGCCTTACCCCCACTTTCGAGGGCCACTCATAGTTGGAGAGTTGCGCAATCGTCGTGCGTACAAGCTCCATAAGCTCTGAAAAGACGGTGCTGAGGCCTCAGAACCTGTTGTGGTGGCAATTTGGTTTGACTGGCGCCCGCGCATCAGTATGGCTCTAAAACCGAAAGAACGAATCTGTGAGTATGAAGAGGGACTCCAGCACGGAGTATATACTCCTTTCGTAATTCGGGGCAGCTCTCGGATCCTAGGGGCCGAGCCTAGCGAGGCGTTATATACCAGCCCTACCGCTACGTATTTGGCTTCTGAGTTGTGGAAATCATGGCGGCGACGGCGTGGGATGGTTGCAGTTTGCGGCCGGGATGCCTTAGCAATTAAGGTACATGCAGCGGACAGCCAAGTGCTAGCTAAAGCGATCACGCTGACGAGTCAGGGTGGACTGGGAGGAACATGGCCGGTACGAGAAACAGCCTGCCGTGGTAATGATGCCGAAGATGGCGATGTGCCCTGCGTCTCGTTGCCTTGGCTGTAAGTGGAGGATGCTGGCGGAGGCAATCTTGCTTGGCTTGGTGGTTTCTTAGGGTTGGTCCTCGCTGGCTCGTTTCCCCAAACATGCTTTGCACCACCACTATCTAATTAGCGTCCGCTCGACTTGGGCCCTAGGGTGGCGCAGCACCTTGTCCTTGACGCCTCCCTTCCGGTGCGTCGGACGTAAACCAGTTGCCGAAGGCTCTTCCGCTTAGTCCAACTTCGTATCTGGCACAGTGACACTAATTAGGCTTTTATGCATCATACTGGGCGACATGTATGATGCACAGACGAACTTGGGAGGGTCTTTTTGCTCGATTCGGGAGGGTGTGCTGTACATATTGTGGCGGGTTCGTAAATGTCAACAGCCAAATGCCGGAGTGCCGCACGTTGCAGGAACAAGTCCAACCCACGAGCAATGGGCGAGAAGCAACGGGTAACGGCCGCGGCAAAACGGCAACGTCGACACCTACACCAACCCCCAGCGCCTCGGGAAGTCGGGAGATTTCTTCTCCTCTGCAATGTTGATGCTTGGTCCCTGTGCGTGCTCATCGCCCTGGCGTCCATGGCCTGCTGCCACTCTCCAAAGAGATATCCGATATCACTTGCTACCGGTAAAGTTTCTGCAATGGCAGTACATACTCCGCGTCGAGTACGTACCGAGCAAGAACGCTCCTTGCCGTTTCATTGGAACCAGCTGCTCCGGCTTGCGGCCTGCCTATTCTGCCCTATGAAAGGCTTGTCTCGGTAGCCTCGGGAGGGGGGACCAGCCAGAGAGTGTGGATCCACCACTAAGTCAAAGGATCAAGGCTCCAAGCGGCATGCCAGGGAATTGAGGGTAGGGCTGAGGGAGGGGGCCGTCTGATTGCCCGTCATTTGGTAGGCCGAGTGGGCTGTGAGCAAGGGTGCTACGCGTTGTGTGGGTGGTGTGGGCGGTGTCTCCGTTGCAGCCGGTACACCTTCGCTCCACCTTCCGAAGTCACTCCGGCTGAAGCCCAGAGGGGATGCCGGCGCACTGCCCGCACGACTCAGGTTGGTTGGTCGTGGCAATTACGGCGGACTTGGAATGCCGCTGCTGGTCAAGCTGGTCCCGATGTTCTTGTTGTTGAACTGGAGACACCGACGAAGCTATAGGGCTTAGCAGATCCGACGCCGCGCATGGGTGCTCTGGCGCTGATGCCTTCGCTAGCTTTCGCCGGTGCCATGTCTTCAGGTCTTTTGTCCTGGCGGCACTGCCCTCTCACTTGCCAATCCTCCTCACCAGTCCTCCTCACCAGTCCTCACCAATCCATCAAAGATGATTCGTATGCGAGGGATCAGCAGGAATGTCTTAGGCTCTGGGTGTTAGTCCTGACATCCTGACAACCCCACGGCTGTAGCTCAGGTTCGCGGGCGACATTCCCTTGGGCGACATCCCTCGGGCGGTATCCAGGCTAGCGATCCAAGGTTTCAGGGGGATAGTCATCTCGCACCCACCACTCCCATTTCGGGTTGACGCTCGATTCCCGTGTTACACACGGCCGTGCTTGCTATGCTTTGGCTAGCGTTTGGCCATCAAATTAAACCCAATCCATCCGCCCGGCAGCAGAGCATCATCCATCATTGCAGCAAACCGTGCTCTGTTGATCCACCGAGTGTGCGATGTAGATGACGGAGCTAACAAAGTGCCAACTGCGCGGCGCAGGGAACGTCATGGATCTGATGGGTCGAGTGGGGCGCGGAATACGACTGTTGCCAATCTCTCAATCCAACAAGAGACACCCTCAACTGTGAGAAGGATTCGGCCCAGACAGCCGAACCACCCTCATGCACTCGCGTACTGCAGCCTACGAGAACTTAACGTTGTGCAGACCTGACCTTCTGAGAGTGGGACTGTTCTACACGAGGCAGGCCGCGGAACCATGGCTGGAGGTCGCGTGTTGGCTGAAGAAGGATCAGTACTGGTAGGGCTTATGGGATTCAAAGTCAGCCAACATCTCAGTAATCTCTAAGCCAAGGCAACCAGGAGTAGGTATGTGTAATTCTCGACTCACCCGAATATTCATGGCGCGGTCAGCCCTGATGAGATGCAACTAGACAAGGCGAGGTCTGAGTTTGTCAGATGATGAGCTATTCTCAGATTGACACAGATAGACATGGCCACGGTCCCCGCCTTCGAGATCCTGGATCGGGCCCGTGGGGTCGGTCGAGAGGACCCATTCAACGATCTGAAAGCCAGCGCTCTCCCGCTATCTGTAGCTTGTGAGTCTATGTCTTGGAGCTGGATCCATTAAAACCCAGCTAGCAAAGGGGGTTGTTGCTGTTTCTCATTCGCGATATAAGGGCCGATACAGCATTGGAACTTAGGCGGTCAGCAATTTGTCATTTAGAGATTGATGGCTCCAGATAGAGCATAGCGGTGACGAGTCATGTGTGAGGGGGACCAGACAGTGGTGAACAAGCCCAGCTGAGGACAGGACAAAGCCTCTTGGCATGTCTTAGCAAGTTGGAGAGATGTGGTGTTGCTACATAGTAGGCCGAGTACATACTATGTAGCGAGTGTCTGAATCATGACCGGGGAGCCTGAGCTGAATCCAGGTTTGGTCGGGGCACCGGCGCTCGGTCGACGGTGAATTACGCAACGGGGACACGCAAGACGTGGGTAAGGGGAGAGACGGAAGTTGCCGCATTCGATGAGACTCCATCAGCCCCACGAAGGATGGCGGAGCGGCATCAGGAATGAGGAGAACGGACTTACTGGGTGGGCGAGGCCCTGGGGCCTGGGCCAAGCCAAGCCAAGGAAGGGTCACGGCAAGCGAGACGGGCCAAGTTGCAGTGGCCGCGCCAGCAACAGCAGAGCGTCGTGCCCCGGCTTCAATAGGGCTTCATTCGAGGCTCTTCCCGCCTGCGGTGCCTGCGGTGCCCGCGGTGCCCGCCAGTACAACGGGGCTGAAAGTGGACTCCTCAGCCAGAAATAGAGCAGGGACGGGGTGGGAGAATATCCATACGAGGTACTATGCAGGTTAGAATCATAGAATCATGGATGGAATTTGCGATGGAACAGCAAGGACCGCCCGCTGGCCTGCATTGCTCGACAGGGAAGCGCTGGGTTCTTTTTGTGTTCCTCCATGTAAATGCATGGCGAGCCAGGCGGCAAGGGTTGAAGGGATTGATTGAATGGACGGACGGGCTTGTCAACTGTCGACCGCCCAACAAGGGCTTAGACGCGAGCCCAGAGCCCAACAAGGCGAGGATCTGGTGCACAACGGCGGCGCGTTGCATCGTCTCCCGACCGCGGTGAGAGTCCAAGTGCGGCGTGGTGAGGATGAGCGCCCGAGTTTGTGCTGCTGTGTGTGTTGTGTCAGGGTGAATGCGACGAGGGGGGCGTGGGAGACGTGGGAGAACCTGCCCTGTTGGAAGAGATGAGGAGGTACTTGGGAAGGTGCGGAGCCTGCGTACCTACCGTCACTGACACCACACCGGACCGCATGGGCGTGTTGCCGCCTCCAGAGCCCACCCGCCCTACACCCCCCGCCTAGGATTACAGTGGACGCTGCACGGGCATCCTCCCGCGACGCCATCCCTTTGGTGCTGCACCCGCTGGCCACTCATGGCACCCCACTGCCATACGACCCGCCTCCCCCCCCCCACCTTCTCCAGGGTTGCGCCCAGCCCTTCAAGGCGACGGACGACAGGGCTTCCAGGGTCTCAAATCCCCCCAACCTGCTCTGCCAGGCAGTCCTAGGGCGCTCAAGCTCTCTCAGGGCTGTCTCCCCCGGAGGCGGGGCTGTGGAAGGACGCTTTCGCTCTCGTATCCACTTGACACCCCTTTCCGCCCTCCAACGTTAAATCGCTGCGTCGGGGTTCTGGCGTTGGCGGCCTTGTCCAGATGTAGACACGCCCCTGTCGGTGACTTCACAACTAAGCCAACAGGGGCCTGAGATGCCTACTACTATTATTATGTACGTAGTATGGACGAGATTGAGGGTTAATGAACGAAACGGCCTAGGACGTACGTACATCCATATCCAATGCACTACGTACATCCACGTGGCTGTAGTATAACACTGAGAATCCGTAAATGGAGGAGAGATGCCATCCCATTTCTCGTCCGCCCAAGTGATCGAGTCAACTAGAATCAACCAGAGTCAACCGGAGTCAACCGGAGTCAACCAGAGTCAACCAGAGTCAGACATACTGACGTACTACATACACGCGCACTCCGGCAACGGCAAAGAAAAAACCCCAACGGCAACGCAACGCAACGCAGCGCAACGTCCAGAACCAAACCAAATCGAAAGCCAAAAGGACGCCCCCCGTTGCTGTAGAGCCACCCCTCCCTCCCCTTGGCCTTCAGCCTTGGCCTTCAAGCAAATACATTCACCATTCAGTCTCCTTTCCCTCGAAACCTTCCATCGTCTTGAAAACAACTATCATCCTCTCAGACTGTCTATAAAAATACCATCACATTGTTTCTCTCCGGACGTTGTGTGTGTGTGCGTGTCAGAGTCAGAGTCTAAGCACACGCAGAAAAGTCGTGGTCTATAGCAGTCCCCGCTACTGTACTTTCGCTGCCCTCACGCCCACACCCTCCACACTCCGAGCGAGGGGTGCCTTCCTCTCACTCCCATGCAACCTGCCCCCCCC